>OY723269.1:1882534-2097461 GCA_963210315.1 Rhynchopus euleeides
CTCGGTGGAGCGGAACGCCAAATAACCCAACACACACTGCGGTTCATGGGCGTGCGCTGCACCCTTTTACCTTTTACCTTTCACGTTTTATCGTTTCTTCGTTTCTTCTCCCCACATCATTTTTTTCTGGACCTCGTGGTGATTTTGTCACCGCTGCCAAGTGTGACGTCAGCCGCGCTCTGCAGTGCAGGTTCCGTGCCCCCTCACCCCTCCCCTGCTCTCTGCTGTTGCGGCTGTACGCGAGTTCGCTGGTGCCGGTACCGATGTGCCTGCCGCCTGACACTGCCCCCGCGGTATCAGACGGCTTCCACACGGCACGGGCACGGGTGTGCCCGCGGCGGCGCAGCCAAACGGCATGGATATGGATGCGGGGTGGTGCGTGTGGAGGTAGCACCAGACTTCGCTCGGTGCGACCTACACTAAACAGAAAGGCGAACGTGTGTGTGTGTGTGTGGAAGGGGAAGCACTGGTTTTCCAGATTTTCTTCTTTGGCTTTTTGGTGGTTGCTGCTACTGCCGTTCGCTGATTTTTTTGTGGGCCCCACGAATCTCAGCCACGGCTGGCGACCCGGTCTTCGCAGAGGGGAGGCGTTCAGGTGTGATAGACGGAAAAGGGCGCTGCTGCCCCACCTGCGGGCTGTGCTGGTCGGGACGGACGGATTACTCGTCAACGTCGACCGCTGATCCCACACGGCTGTGTGTTGCTGCGCTCGCTGACCCTTGACTGATCTCTCGGGGTGGTGATCTGCAGACGCTGTGTGTGGGTTCTGTGTGCATCCCCGTGGCTGCTGGGCAGTCGCAGTGCCGCCTTCCAACAAAACCCTGTGCGCTACGCCCGCCACGGGCAAGCGTCGTTCCCGGAGGAACTTCACCAATTCAATATTTTGCTGGGCGGCTTGCTGCCGACAGCACACAATCCCGTTATTTTTCCACTCTCCACTCTCCACTCTCAATTCCACACGCCCTTATTGTTACTTGCTGACGCGCTTTTGGAAAGCCTCGCTTTCCAGTTTATCCTCTTCCCCCTTCATCGGGACGAGCTACGGCCCTGTGAGCTACGAGCCGGAGATGCAGATGCAAATGCAAACAAGCGAACCGAACCAAACCCGAAGTCCTGCCTCCCCACCCCCGTCCCCCCCAACATCTCTGGGCAGTTGGTCCATCCCCCCCATATGAATTGCTTTGCTGTGCAGTTTTCAGCGATGACGTGCATCCACACCACACCACGCCCCCCGCCGCAGGTTTTACCCTTTTTTACTTTCACACTCCCAGGCCGCACCATGAAGCTGGCAACACTGCTTGTCCTAGTTGTGATGGCAGGGACGTGCGACGGGTTTCTTTGGGGCAAGGGCAAGTCGTCTTGGGGCAAGTCGAAGTCGAAGTCGAAGTCGCATGGCGGCATCTGGGGTAAGTCGAAGTCGCATGGCGGCATCTGGGGTAAGTCGAAGTCGCATGGCGGCATCTGGGGTAAGTCGAAGTCGCCTGGCGGCATCTGGGATAAGTACGGGAAGGCTATCTTCGGCGGCCGCGGCGGCAGCCCGCCCACCACAGGCCCCCTGACACCCTGTGGGGAGGGGATCGTGGTGGAGGCGATTAAGGAGTACAAGCCTGTGGTGGAGTCGATTGTGGAGGTGCTCGAGGAGGAGGAGGCCGCCTTCCGCCCGCTGCTGGTGCGCATGGCGTGGCACTCGATGGCGCAGTACAACCCTGCGCTGAAGCCGATTGGCGGTGGTGCGGGTGGGTGCCTGCGGCCCGGCGGTCCCGAACACAACCTGGGGGAGAACAAGGGGCTGGACGTGGCGGCGGAAAAGCTCGAGAAGGTGAAGAAGGCGCACCCCTTCGTGACGTACGCAGACCTGTACCAGCTGGCGGGGAACACGGCCCTCGAGTACATGGGGAGCCCGTCGCTGCACTTCAAGCCCGGGCGGCGCGACTACGAGGCGTCGGAGCTGGCGGGGCAGTGCGTCGCAGACAACACCCGGATGCCCACAAAGCGCATCAACGAGGACTGGTTCCCCCACCGGGACACGCTGAAGTACCTGTTTGAGAAGTTTGGGGAGCTGGGGATCTCGCTGGACACCGACAAGGACGCGTTGTACAAGATCGTCAGCCTCCTCGGAGCCCACAACATGGGGGGGATGCACAAGGAAATCAGCGGGAACGAGGGGCAGTGGACGGCGGACAACCACGTGTTCGGGAACGAGTACTTTTACAACCTTGAGCGGGGGGCCTGGGGGCCGTACACGGCCCGGATGTGGGGGACTGACCTGCAGTACAAGGGAGGCCCCGGTCTGCGCTTCGTGATGCTGCCGATCGACATGGTGCTGCGGCACGACAGGCGCCTGCGCAAGATTGTGCGCGAGTTCATGAACGACAAGGCCCTGTTTGCGAAGCACTTCCGGGTGGCGTGGCAGCAGATCCAGGACAACTGCTACGACCACTGATCGTCTGCCCCTCCCGATCTCATGTGCGGCCCCGCCCGCCCGCGCACGCAGCGTGTTCCTCAATTGCTGCGACGGCGTCCCCGACCATTCAACAACAAACACCATCCTCCATGCGCGCGCGCCCATCGGCCATGCGCTATCCGCCAGCATGCCACAGACACAGACACAACGCCCCTCCTATGGGGTGCACACCGTGCCGTGTGTTTTGGGTTGGCGAAAAAGTTTTGTATTTTTTTTTTCATCCGCCCGCCTGCCTTCTCTGCCCCTCCTCTCGTGCCGTGTCCTCAACCTGCAGCCGAAACGCAGCGAGTTGATGAGCGCGCATGGATATGGGATATGGGTATGGGGTGGGGGTGGGGGTGCGTGGCGGCCCCCCCTCTTTGTGCCCTTTTCTTTTCTGAGGCCTGGGGATGGGCATGACGGGGCCCAGCTGGGTGCACTGGGGGCACACGCGCGCGCTCCGCCCGTGTCCAGTAAGACGGGCACTCTCGGTGTGTGGCGCCTGTGATCCCCTGCACTTGGCACGTGGCCCCGTAGCCACGCGGGATCGTGGTGGAGTGGAAATAGTCATCTTGTAACTCTTGTTTCCTGCTGCTGCGCTCTGGCAGAGCCCAGCAGCATGCTGATGTGATTCTGCGCCTTTCCTTCTTCTTCTTGTGCATTGCATTCCTTCGCGAGAACATGCCATGCGGTGGATGTTTGCACGCGACACGAATTCAGCGATGGCCTCACACAACTGAAGAAGGAAAGCGTGAAACCTGAAAACGGAAAAGTGAAAAGTGAAAACTGAAACACGGAAACACGGAAAATCAATCTCATATTCGCACCAGACGCTTGCAAATATTGAACACAGCTCTCGGTGGAGCGGAACGCCAAATAACCCAACACACACTGCGGTTCATGGGCGTGCGCTGCACCCTTTTACCTTTTACCTTTCACGTTTTATCGTTTCTTCGTTTCTTCTCCCCACATCATTTTTTTCTGGACCTCGTGGTGATTTTGTCACCGCTGCCAAGTGTGACGTCAGCCGCGCTCTGCAGTGCAGGTTCCGTGCCCCCTCACCCCTCCCCTGCTCTCTGCTGTTGCGGCTGTACGCGAGTTCGCTGGTGCCGGTACCGATGTGCCTGCCGCCTGACACTGCCCCCGCGGTATCAGACGGCTTCCACACGGCACGGGCACGGGTGTGCCCGCGGCGGCGCAGCCAAACGGCATGGATATGGATGCGGGGTGGTGCGTGTGGAGGTAGCACCAGACTTCGCTCGGTGCGACCTACACTAAACAGAAAGGCGAACGTGTGTGTGTGTGTGTGGAAGGGGAAGCACTGGTTTTCCAGATTTTCTTCTTTGGCTTTTTGGTGGTTGCTGCTACTGCCGTTCGCTGATTTTTTTGTGGGCCCCACGAATCTCAGCCACGGCTGGCGACCCGGTCTTCGCAGAGGGGAGGCGTTCAGGTGTGATAGACGGAAAAGGGCGCTGCTGCCCCACCTGCGGGCTGTGCTGGTCGGGACGGACGGATTACTCGTCAACGTCGACCGCTGATCCCACACGGCTGTGTGTTGCTGCGCTCGCTGACCCTTGACTGATCTCTCGGGGTGGTGATCTGCAGACGCTGTGTGTGGGTTCTGTGTGCATCCCCGTGGCTGCTGGGCAGTCGCAGTGCCGCCTTCCAACAAAACCCTGTGCGCTACGCCCGCCACGGGCAAGCGTCGTTCCCGGAGGAACTTCACCAATTCAATATTTTGCTGGGCGGCTTGCTGCCGACAGCACACAATCCCGTTATTTTTCCACTCTCCACTCTCCACTCTCAATTCCACACGCCCTTATTGTTACTTGCTGACGCGCTTTTGGAAAGCCTCGCTTTCCAGTTTATCCTCTTCCCCCTTCATCGGGACGAGCTACGGCCCTGTGAGCTACGAGCCGGAGATGCAGATGCAAATGCAAACAAGCGAACCGAACCAAACCCGAAGTCCTGCCTCCCCACCCCCGTCCCCCCCAACATCTCTGGGCAGTTGGTCCATCCCCCCCATATGAATTGCTTTGCTGTGCAGTTTTCAGCGATGACGTGCATCCACACCACACCACGCCCCCCGCCGCAGGTTTTACCCTTTTTTACTTTCACACTCCCAGGCCGCACCATGAAGCTGGCAACACTGCTTGTCCTAGTTGTGATGGCAGGGACGTGCGACGGGTTTCTTTGGGGCAAGGGCAAGTCGTCTTGGGGCAAGTCGAAGTCGAAGTCGAAGTCGCATGGCGGCATCTGGGGTAAGTCGAAGTCGCATGGCGGCATCTGGGGTAAGTCGAAGTCGCATGGCGGCATCTGGGGTAAGTCGAAGTCGCCTGGCGGCATCTGGGATAAGTACGGGAAGGCTATCTTCGGCGGCCGCGGCGGCAGCCCGCCCACCACAGGCCCCCTGACACCCTGTGGGGAGGGGATCGTGGTGGAGGCGATTAAGGAGTACAAGCCTGTGGTGGAGTCGATTGTGGAGGTGCTCGAGGAGGAGGAGGCCGCCTTCCGCCCGCTGCTGGTGCGCATGGCGTGGCACTCGATGGCGCAGTACAACCCTGCGCTGAAGCCGATTGGCGGTGGTGCGGGTGGGTGCCTGCGGCCCGGCGGTCCCGAACACAACCTGGGGGAGAACAAGGGGCTGGACGTGGCGGCGGAAAAGCTCGAGAAGGTGAAGAAGGCGCACCCCTTCGTGACGTACGCAGACCTGTACCAGCTGGCGGGGAACACGGCCCTCGAGTACATGGGGAGCCCGTCGCTGCACTTCAAGCCCGGGCGGCGCGACTACGAGGCGTCGGAGCTGGCGGGGCAGTGCGTCGCAGACAACACCCGGATGCCCACAAAGCGCATCAACGAGGACTGGTTCCCCCACCGGGACACGCTGAAGTACCTGTTTGAGAAGTTTGGGGAGCTGGGGATCTCGCTGGACACCGACAAGGACGCGTTGTACAAGATCGTCAGCCTCCTCGGAGCCCACAACATGGGGGGGATGCACAAGGAAATCAGCGGGAACGAGGGGCAGTGGACGGCGGACAACCACGTGTTCGGGAACGAGTACTTTTACAACCTTGAGCGGGGGGCCTGGGGGCCGTACACGGCCCGGATGTGGGGGACTGACCTGCAGTACAAGGGAGGCCCCGGTCTGCGCTTCGTGATGCTGCCGATCGACATGGTGCTGCGGCACGACAGGCGCCTGCGCAAGATTGTGCGCGAGTTCATGAACGACAAGGCCCTGTTTGCGAAGCACTTCCGGGTGGCGTGGCAGCAGATCCAGGACAACTGCTACGACCACTGATCGTCTGCCCCTCCCGATCTCATGTGCGGCCCCGCCCGCCCGCGCACGCAGCGTGTTCCTCAATTGCTGCGACGGCGTCCCCGACCATTCAACAACAAACACCATCCTCCATGCGCGCGCGCCCATCGGCCATGCGCTATCCGCCAGCATGCCACAGACACAGACACAACGCCCCTCCTATGGGGTGCACACCGTGCCGTGTGTTTTGGGTTGGCGAAAAAGTTTTGTATTTTTTTTTTCATCCGCCCGCCTGCCTTCTCTGCCCCTCCTCTCGTGCCGTGTCCTCAACCTGCAGCCGAAACGCAGCGAGTTGATGAGCGCGCATGGATATGGGATATGGGTATGGGGTGGGGGTGGGGGTGCGTGGCGGCCCCCCCTCTTTGTGCCCTTTTCTTTTCTGAGGCCTGGGGATGGGCATGACGGGGCCCAGCTGGGTGCACTGGGGGCACACGCGCGCGCTCCGCCCGTGTCCAGTAAGACGGGCACTCTCGGTGTGTGGCGCCTGTGATCCCCTGCACTTGGCACGTGGCCCCGTAGCCACGCGGGATCGTGGTGGAGTGGAAATAGTCATCTTGTAACTCTTGTTTCCTGCTGCTGCGCTCTGGCAGAGCCCAGCAGCATGCTGATGTGATTCTGCGCCTTTCCTTCTTCTTCTTGTGCATTGCATTCCTTCGCGAGAACATGCCATGCGGTGGATGTTTGCACGCGACACGAATTCAGCGATGGCCTCACACAACTGAAGAAGGAAAGCGTGAAACCTGAAAACGGAAAAGTGAAAAGTGAAAACTGAAACACGGAAACACGGAAAATCAATCTCATATTCGCACCAGACGCTTGCAAATATTGAACACAGCTCTCGGTGGAGCGGAACGCCAAATAACCCAACACACACTGCGGTTCATGGGCGTGCGCTGCACCCTTTTACCTTTTACCTTTCACGTTTTATCGTTTCTTCGTTTCTTCTCCCCACATCATTTTTTTCTGGACCTCGTGGTGATTTTGTCACCGCTGCCAAGTGTGACGTCAGCCGCGCTCTGCAGTGCAGGTTCCGTGCCCCCTCACCCCTCCCCTGCTCTCTGCTGTTGCGGCTGTACGCGAGTTCGCTGGTGCCGGTACCGATGTGCCTGCCGCCTGACACTGCCCCCGCGGTATCAGACGGCTTCCACACGGCACGGGCACGGGTGTGCCCGCGGCGGCGCAGCCAAACGGCATGGATATGGATGCGGGGTGGTGCGTGTGGAGGTAGCACCAGACTTCGCTCGGTGCGACCTACACTAAACAGAAAGGCGAACGTGTGTGTGTGTGTGTGGAAGGGGAAGCACTGGTTTTCCAGATTTTCTTCTTTGGCTTTTTGGTGGTTGCTGCTACTGCCGTTCGCTGATTTTTTTGTGGGCCCCACGAATCTCAGCCACGGCTGGCGACCCGGTCTTCGCAGAGGGGAGGCGTTCAGGTGTGATAGACGGAAAAGGGCGCTGCTGCCCCACCTGCGGGCTGTGCTGGTCGGGACGGACGGATTACTCGTCAACGTCGACCGCTGATCCCACACGGCTGTGTGTTGCTGCGCTCGCTGACCCTTGACTGATCTCTCGGGGTGGTGATCTGCAGACGCTGTGTGTGGGTTCTGTGTGCATCCCCGTGGCTGCTGGGCAGTCGCAGTGCCGCCTTCCAACAAAACCCTGTGCGCTACGCCCGCCACGGGCAAGCGTCGTTCCCGGAGGAACTTCACCAATTCAATATTTTGCTGGGCGGCTTGCTGCCGACAGCACACAATCCCGTTATTTTTCCACTCTCCACTCTCCACTCTCAATTCCACACGCCCTTATTGTTACTTGCTGACGCGCTTTTGGAAAGCCTCGCTTTCCAGTTTATCCTCTTCCCCCTTCATCGGGACGAGCTACGGCCCTGTGAGCTACGAGCCGGAGATGCAGATGCAAATGCAAACAAGCGAACCGAACCAAACCCGAAGTCCTGCCTCCCCACCCCCGTCCCCCCCAACATCTCTGGGCAGTTGGTCCATCCCCCCCATATGAATTGCTTTGCTGTGCAGTTTTCAGCGATGACGTGCATCCACACCACACCACGCCCCCCGCCGCAGGTTTTACCCTTTTTTACTTTCACACTCCCAGGCCGCACCATGAAGCTGGCAACACTGCTTGTCCTAGTTGTGATGGCAGGGACGTGCGACGGGTTTCTTTGGGGCAAGGGCAAGTCGTCTTGGGGCAAGTCGAAGTCGAAGTCGAAGTCGCATGGCGGCATCTGGGGTAAGTCGAAGTCGCATGGCGGCATCTGGGGTAAGTCGAAGTCGCATGGCGGCATCTGGGGTAAGTCGAAGTCGCCTGGCGGCATCTGGGATAAGTACGGGAAGGCTATCTTCGGCGGCCGCGGCGGCAGCCCGCCCACCACAGGCCCCCTGACACCCTGTGGGGAGGGGATCGTGGTGGAGGCGATTAAGGAGTACAAGCCTGTGGTGGAGTCGATTGTGGAGGTGCTCGAGGAGGAGGAGGCCGCCTTCCGCCCGCTGCTGGTGCGCATGGCGTGGCACTCGATGGCGCAGTACAACCCTGCGCTGAAGCCGATTGGCGGTGGTGCGGGTGGGTGCCTGCGGCCCGGCGGTCCCGAACACAACCTGGGGGAGAACAAGGGGCTGGACGTGGCGGCGGAAAAGCTCGAGAAGGTGAAGAAGGCGCACCCCTTCGTGACGTACGCAGACCTGTACCAGCTGGCGGGGAACACGGCCCTCGAGTACATGGGGAGCCCGTCGCTGCACTTCAAGCCCGGGCGGCGCGACTACGAGGCGTCGGAGCTGGCGGGGCAGTGCGTCGCAGACAACACCCGGATGCCCACAAAGCGCATCAACGAGGACTGGTTCCCCCACCGGGACACGCTGAAGTACCTGTTTGAGAAGTTTGGGGAGCTGGGGATCTCGCTGGACACCGACAAGGACGCGTTGTACAAGATCGTCAGCCTCCTCGGAGCCCACAACATGGGGGGGATGCACAAGGAAATCAGCGGGAACGAGGGGCAGTGGACGGCGGACAACCACGTGTTCGGGAACGAGTACTTTTACAACCTTGAGCGGGGGGCCTGGGGGCCGTACACGGCCCGGATGTGGGGGACTGACCTGCAGTACAAGGGAGGCCCCGGTCTGCGCTTCGTGATGCTGCCGATCGACATGGTGCTGCGGCACGACAGGCGCCTGCGCAAGATTGTGCGCGAGTTCATGAACGACAAGGCCCTGTTTGCGAAGCACTTCCGGGTGGCGTGGCAGCAGATCCAGGACAACTGCTACGACCACTGATCGTCTGCCCCTCCCGATCTCATGTGCGGCCCCGCCCGCCCGCGCACGCAGCGTGTTCCTCAATTGCTGCGACGGCGTCCCCGACCATTCAACAACAAACACCATCCTCCATGCGCGCGCGCCCATCGGCCATGCGCTATCCGCCAGCATGCCACAGACACAGACACAACGCCCCTCCTATGGGGTGCACACCGTGCCGTGTGTTTTGGGTTGGCGAAAAAGTTTTGTATTTTTTTTTTCATCCGCCCGCCTGCCTTCTCTGCCCCTCCTCTCGTGCCGTGTCCTCAACCTGCAGCCGAAACGCAGCGAGTTGATGAGCGCGCATGGATATGGGATATGGGTATGGGGTGGGGGTGGGGGTGCGTGGCGGCCCCCCCTCTTTGTGCCCTTTTCTTTTCTGAGGCCTGGGGATGGGCATGACGGGGCCCAGCTGGGTGCACTGGGGGCACACGCGCGCGCTCCGCCCGTGTCCAGTAAGACGGGCACTCTCGGTGTGTGGCGCCTGTGATCCCCTGCACTTGGCACGTGGCCCCGTAGCCACGCGGGATCGTGGTGGAGTGGAAATAGTCATCTTGTAACTCTTGTTTCCTGCTGCTGCGCTCTGGCAGAGCCCAGCAGCATGCTGATGTGATTCTGCGCCTTTCCTTCTTCTTCTTGTGCATTGCATTCCTTCGCGAGAACATGCCATGCGGTGGATGTTTGCACGCGACACGAATTCAGCGATGGCCTCACACAACTGAAGAAGGAAAGCGTGAAACCTGAAAACGGAAAAGTGAAAAGTGAAAACTGAAACACGGAAACACGGAAAATCAATCTCATATTCGCACCAGACGCTTGCAAATATTGAACACAGCTCTCGGTGGAGCGGAACGCCAAATAACCCAACACACACTGCGGTTCATGGGCGTGCGCTGCACCCTTTTACCTTTTACCTTTCACGTTTTATCGTTTCTTCGTTTCTTCTCCCCACATCATTTTTTTCTGGACCTCGTGGTGATTTTGTCACCGCTGCCAAGTGTGACGTCAGCCGCGCTCTGCAGTGCAGGTTCCGTGCCCCCTCACCCCTCCCCTGCTCTCTGCTGTTGCGGCTGTACGCGAGTTCGCTGGTGCCGGTACCGATGTGCCTGCCGCCTGACACTGCCCCCGCGGTATCAGACGGCTTCCACACGGCACGGGCACGGGTGTGCCCGCGGCGGCGCAGCCAAACGGCATGGATATGGATGCGGGGTGGTGCGTGTGGAGGTAGCACCAGACTTCGCTCGGTGCGACCTACACTAAACAGAAAGGCGAACGTGTGTGTGTGTGTGTGGAAGGGGAAGCACTGGTTTTCCAGATTTTCTTCTTTGGCTTTTTGGTGGTTGCTGCTACTGCCGTTCGCTGATTTTTTTGTGGGCCCCACGAATCTCAGCCACGGCTGGCGACCCGGTCTTCGCAGAGGGGAGGCGTTCAGGTGTGATAGACGGAAAAGGGCGCTGCTGCCCCACCTGCGGGCTGTGCTGGTCGGGACGGACGGATTACTCGTCAACGTCGACCGCTGATCCCACACGGCTGTGTGTTGCTGCGCTCGCTGACCCTTGACTGATCTCTCGGGGTGGTGATCTGCAGACGCTGTGTGTGGGTTCTGTGTGCATCCCCGTGGCTGCTGGGCAGTCGCAGTGCCGCCTTCCAACAAAACCCTGTGCGCTACGCCCGCCACGGGCAAGCGTCGTTCCCGGAGGAACTTCACCAATTCAATATTTTGCTGGGCGGCTTGCTGCCGACAGCACACAATCCCGTTATTTTTCCACTCTCCACTCTCCACTCTCAATTCCACACGCCCTTATTGTTACTTGCTGACGCGCTTTTGGAAAGCCTCGCTTTCCAGTTTATCCTCTTCCCCCTTCATCGGGACGAGCTACGGCCCTGTGAGCTACGAGCCGGAGATGCAGATGCAAATGCAAACAAGCGAACCGAACCAAACCCGAAGTCCTGCCTCCCCACCCCCGTCCCCCCCAACATCTCTGGGCAGTTGGTCCATCCCCCCCATATGAATTGCTTTGCTGTGCAGTTTTCAGCGATGACGTGCATCCACACCACACCACGCCCCCCGCCGCAGGTTTTACCCTTTTTTACTTTCACACTCCCAGGCCGCACCATGAAGCTGGCAACACTGCTTGTCCTAGTTGTGATGGCAGGGACGTGCGACGGGTTTCTTTGGGGCAAGGGCAAGTCGAAGTCGAAGTCGAAGTCGCATGGCGGCATCTGGGGTAAGTCGAAGTCGCATGGCGGCATCTGGGGTAAGTCGAAGTCGCATGGCGGCATCTGGGATAAGTACGGGAAGGCTATCTTCGGCGGCCGCGGCGGCAGCCCGCCCACCACAGGCCCCCTGACACCCTGTGGGGAGGGGATCGTGGTGGAGGCGATTAAGGAGTACAAGCCTGTGGTGGAGTCGATTGTGGAGGTGCTCGAGGAGGAGGAGGCCGCCTTCCGCCCGCTGCTGGTGCGCATGGCGTGGCACTCGATGGCGCAGTACAACCCTGCGCTGAAGCCGATTGGCGGTGGTGCGGGTGGGTGCCTGCGGCCCGGCGGTCCCGAACACAACCTGGGGGAGAACAAGGGGCTGGACGTGGCGGCGGAAAAGCTCGAGAAGGTGAAGAAGGCGCACCCCTTCGTGACGTACGCAGACCTGTACCAGCTGGCGGGGAACACGGCCCTCGAGTACATGGGGAGCCCGTCGCTGCACTTCAAGCCCGGGCGGCGCGACTACGAGGCGTCGGAGCTGGCGGGGCAGTGCGTCGCAGACAACACCCGGATGCCCACAAAGCGCATCAACGAGGACTGGTTCCCCCACCGGGACACGCTGAAGTACCTGTTTGAGAAGTTTGGGGAGCTGGGGATCTCGCTGGACACCGACAAGGACGCGTTGTACAAGATCGTCAGCCTCCTCGGAGCCCACAACATGGGGGGGATGCACAAGGAAATCAGCGGGAACGAGGGGCAGTGGACGGCGGACAACCACGTGTTCGGGAACGAGTACTTTTACAACCTTGAGCGGGGGGCCTGGGGGCCGTACACGGCCCGGATGTGGGGGACTGACCTGCAGTACAAGGGAGGCCCCGGTCTGCGCTTCGTGATGCTGCCGATCGACATGGTGCTGCGGCACGACAGGCGCCTGCGCAAGATTGTGCGCGAGTTCATGAACGACAAGGCCCTGTTTGCGAAGCACTTCCGGGTGGCGTGGCAGCAGATCCAGGACAACTGCTACGACCACTGATCGTCTGCCCCTCCCGATCTCATGTGCGGCCCCGCCCGCCCGCGCACGCAGCGTGTTCCTCAATTGCTGCGACGGCGTCCCCGACCATTCAACAACAAACACCATCCTCCATGCGCGCGCGCCCATCGGCCATGCGCTATCCGCCAGCATGCCACAGACACAGACACAACGCCCCTCCTATGGGGTGCACACCGTGCCGTGTGTTTTGGGTTGGCGAAAAAGTTTTGTATTTTTTTTTTCATCCGCCCGCCTGCCTTCTCTGCCCCTCCTCTCGTGCCGTGTCCTCAACCTGCAGCCGAAACGCAGCGAGTTGATGAGCGCGCATGGATATGGGATATGGGTATGGGGTGGGGGTGGGGGTGCGTGGCGGCCCCCCCTCTTTGTGCCCTTTTCTTTTCTGAGGCCTGGGGATGGGCATGACGGGGCCCAGCTGGGTGCACTGGGGGCACACGCGCGCGCTCCGCCCGTGTCCAGTAAGACGGGCACTCTCGGTGTGTGGCGCCTGTGATCCCCTGCACTTGGCACGTGGCCCCGTAGCCACGCGGGATCGTGGTGGAGTGGAAATAGTCATCTTGTAACTCTTGTTTCCTGCTGCTGCGCTCTGGCAGAGCCCAGCAGCATGCTGATGTGATTCTGCGCCTTTCCTTCTTCTTCTTGTGCATTGCATTCCTTCGCGAGAACATGCCATGCGGTGGATGTTTGCACGCGACACGAATTCAGCGATGGCCTCACACAACTGAAGAAGGAAAGCGTGAAACCTGAAAACGGAAAAGTGAAAAGTGAAAACTGAAACACGGAAACACGGAAAATCAATCTCATATTCGCACCAGACGCTTGCAAATATTGAACACAGCTCTCGGTGGAGCGGAACGCCAAATAACCCAACACACACTGCGGTTCATGGGCGTGCGCTGCACCCTTTTACCTTTTACCTTTCACGTTTTATCGTTTCTTCGTTTCTTCTCCCCACATCATTTTTTTCTGGACCTCGTGGTGATTTTGTCACCGCTGCCAAGTGTGACGTCAGCCGCGCTCTGCAGTGCAGGTTCCGTGCCCCCTCACCCCTCCCCTGCTCTCTGCTGTTGCGGCTGTACGCGAGTTCGCTGGTGCCGGTACCGATGTGCCTGCCGCCTGACACTGCCCCCGCGGTATCAGACGGCTTCCACACGGCACGGGCACGGGTGTGCCCGCGGCGGCGCAGCCAAACGGCATGGATATGGATGCGGGGTGGTGCGTGTGGAGGTAGCACCAGACTTCGCTCGGTGCGACCTACACTAAACAGAAAGGCGAACGTGTGTGTGTGTGTGTGGAAGGGGAAGCACTGGTTTTCCAGATTTTCTTCTTTGGCTTTTTGGTGGTTGCTGCTACTGCCGTTCGCTGATTTTTTTGTGGGCCCCACGAATCTCAGCCACGGCTGGCGACCCGGTCTTCGCAGAGGGGAGGCGTTCAGGTGTGATAGACGGAAAAGGGCGCTGCTGCCCCACCTGCGGGCTGTGCTGGTCGGGACGGACGGATTACTCGTCAACGTCGACCGCTGATCCCACACGGCTGTGTGTTGCTGCGCTCGCTGACCCTTGACTGATCTCTCGGGGTGGTGATCTGCAGACGCTGTGTGTGGGTTCTGTGTGCATCCCCGTGGCTGCTGGGCAGTCGCAGTGCCGCCTTCCAACAAAACCCTGTGCGCTACGCCCGCCACGGGCAAGCGTCGTTCCCGGAGGAACTTCACCAATTCAATATTTTGCTGGGCGGCTTGCTGCCGACAGCACACAATCCCGTTATTTTTCCACTCTCCACTCTCCACTCTCAATTCCACACGCCCTTATTGTTACTTGCTGACGCGCTTTTGGAAAGCCTCGCTTTCCAGTTTATCCTCTTCCCCCTTCATCGGGACGAGCTACGGCCCTGTGAGCTACGAGCCGGAGATGCAGATGCAAATGCAAACAAGCGAACCGAACCAAACCCGAAGTCCTGCCTCCCCACCCCCGTCCCCCCCAACATCTCTGGGCAGTTGGTCCATCCCCCCCATATGAATTGCTTTGCTGTGCAGTTTTCAGCGATGACGTGCATCCACACCACACCACGCCCCCCGCCGCAGGTTTTACCCTTTTTTACTTTCACACTCCCAGGCCGCACCATGAAGCTGGCAACACTGCTTGTCCTAGTTGTGATGGCAGGGACGTGCGACGGGTTTCTTTGGGGCAAGGGCAAGTCGTCTTGGGGCAAGTCGAAGTCGAAGTCGAAGTCGCATGGCGGCATCTGGGGTAAGTCGAAGTCGCATGGCGGCATCTGGGGTAAGTCGAAGTCGCATGGCGGCATCTGGGGTAAGTCGAAGTCGCCTGGCGGCATCTGGGATAAGTACGGGAAGGCTATCTTCGGCGGCCGCGGCGGCAGCCCGCCCACCACAGGCCCCCTGACACCCTGTGGGGAGGGGATCGTGGTGGAGGCGATTAAGGAGTACAAGCCTGTGGTGGAGTCGATTGTGGAGGTGCTCGAGGAGGAGGAGGCCGCCTTCCGCCCGCTGCTGGTGCGCATGGCGTGGCACTCGATGGCGCAGTACAACCCTGCGCTGAAGCCGATTGGCGGTGGTGCGGGTGGGTGCCTGCGGCCCGGCGGTCCCGAACACAACCTGGGGGAGAACAAGGGGCTGGACGTGGCGGCGGAAAAGCTCGAGAAGGTGAAGAAGGCGCACCCCTTCGTGACGTACGCAGACCTGTACCAGCTGGCGGGGAACACGGCCCTCGAGTACATGGGGAGCCCGTCGCTGCACTTCAAGCCCGGGCGGCGCGACTACGAGGCGTCGGAGCTGGCGGGGCAGTGCGTCGCAGACAACACCCGGATGCCCACAAAGCGCATCAACGAGGACTGGTTCCCCCACCGGGACACGCTGAAGTACCTGTTTGAGAAGTTTGGGGAGCTGGGGATCTCGCTGGACACCGACAAGGACGCGTTGTACAAGATCGTCAGCCTCCTCGGAGCCCACAACATGGGGGGGATGCACAAGGAAATCAGCGGGAACGAGGGGCAGTGGACGGCGGACAACCACGTGTTCGGGAACGAGTACTTTTACAACCTTGAGCGGGGGGCCTGGGGGCCGTACACGGCCCGGATGTGGGGGACTGACCTGCAGTACAAGGGAGGCCCCGGTCTGCGCTTCGTGATGCTGCCGATCGACATGGTGCTGCGGCACGACAGGCGCCTGCGCAAGATTGTGCGCGAGTTCATGAACGACAAGGCCCTGTTTGCGAAGCACTTCCGGGTGGCGTGGCAGCAGATCCAGGACAACTGCTACGACCACTGATCGTCTGCCCCTCCCGATCTCATGTGCGGCCCCGCCCGCCCGCCCGCCCGCCCGCGCACGCAGCGTGTTCCTCAATTGCTGCGACGGCGTCCCCGACCATTCAACAACAAACACCATCCTCCATGCGCGCGCGCCCATCGGCCATGCGCTATCCGCCAGCATGCCACAGACACAGACACAACGCCCCTCCTATGGGGTGCACACCGTGCCGTGTGTTTTGGGTTGGCGAAAAAGTTTTGTATTTTTTTTTTCATCCGCCCGCCTGCCTTCTCTGCCCCTCCTCTCGTGCCGTGTCCTCAACCTGCAGCCGAAACGCAGCGAGTTGATGAGCGCGCATGGATATGGGATATGGGTATGGGGTGGGGGTGGGGGTGCGTGGCGGCCCCCCCTCTTTGTGCCCTTTTCTTTTCTGAGGCCTGGGGATGGGCATGACGGGGCCCAGCTGGGTGCACTGGGGGCACACGCGCGCGCTCCGCCCGTGTCCAGTAAGACGGGCACTCTCGGTGTGTGGCGCCTGTGATCCCCTGCACTTGGCACGTGGCCCCGTAGCCACGCGGGATCGTGGTGGAGTGGAAATAGTCATCTTGTAACTCTTGTTTCCTGCTGCTGCGCTCTGGCAGAGCCCAGCAGCATGCTGATGTGATTCTGCGCCTTTCCTTCTTCTTCTTGTGCATTGCATTCCTTCGCGAGAACATGCCATGCGGTGGATGTTTGCACGCGACACGAATTCAGCGATGGCCTCACACAACTGAAGAAGGAAAGCGTGAAACCTGAAAACGGAAAAGTGAAAAGTGAAAACTGAAACACGGAAACACGGAAAATCAATCTCATATTCGCACCAGACGCTTGCAAATATTGAACACAGCTCTCGGTGGAGCGGAACGCCAAATAACCCAACACACACTGCGGTTCATGGGCGTGCGCTGCACCCTTTTACCTTTTACCTTTCACGTTTTATCGTTTCTTCGTTTCTTCTCCCCACATCATTTTTTTCTGGACCTCGTGGTGATTTTGTCACCGCTGCCAAGTGTGACGTCAGCCGCGCTCTGCAGTGCAGGTTCCGTGCCCCCTCACCCCTCCCCTGCTCTCTGCTGTTGCGGCTGTACGCGAGTTCGCTGGTGCCGGTACCGATGTGCCTGCCGCCTGACACTGCCCCCGCGGTATCAGACGGCTTCCACACGGCACGGGCACGGGTGTGCCCGCGGCGGCGCAGCCAAACGGCATGGATATGGATGCGGGGTGGTGCGTGTGGAGGTAGCACCAGACTTCGCTCGGTGCGACCTACACTAAACAGAAAGGCGAACGTGTGTGTGTGTGTGTGGAAGGGGAAGCACTGGTTTTCCAGATTTTCTTCTTTGGCTTTTTGGTGGTTGCTGCTACTGCCGTTCGCTGATTTTTTTGTGGGCCCCACGAATCTCAGCCACGGCTGGCGACCCGGTCTTCGCAGAGGGGAGGCGTTCAGGTGTGATAGACGGAAAAGGGCGCTGCTGCCCCACCTGCGGGCTGTGCTGGTCGGGACGGACGGATTACTCGTCAACGTCGACCGCTGATCCCACACGGCTGTGTGTTGCTGCGCTCGCTGACCCTTGACTGATCTCTCGGGGTGGTGATCTGCAGACGCTGTGTGTGGGTTCTGTGTGCATCCCCGTGGCTGCTGGGCAGTCGCAGTGCCGCCTTCCAACAAAACCCTGTGCGCTACGCCCGCCACGGGCAAGCGTCGTTCCCGGAGGAACTTCACCAATTCAATATTTTGCTGGGCGGCTTGCTGCCGACAGCACACAATCCCGTTATTTTTCCACTCTCCACTCTCCACTCTCAATTCCACACGCCCTTATTGTTACTTGCTGACGCGCTTTTGGAAAGCCTCGCTTTCCAGTTTATCCTCTTCCCCCTTCATCGGGACGAGCTACGGCCCTGTGAGCTACGAGCCGGAGATGCAGATGCAAATGCAAACAAGCGAACCGAACCAAACCCGAAGTCCTGCCTCCCCACCCCCGTCCCCCCCAACATCTCTGGGCAGTTGGTCCATCCCCCCCATATGAATTGCTTTGCTGTGCAGTTTTCAGCGATGACGTGCATCCACACCACACCACGCCCCCCGCCGCAGGTTTTACCCTTTTTTACTTTCACACTCCCAGGCCGCACCATGAAGCTGGCAACACTGCTTGTCCTAGTTGTGATGGCAGGGACGTGCGACGGGTTTCTTTGGGGCAAGGGCAAGTCGTCTTGGGGCAAGTCGAAGTCGAAGTCGAAGTCGCATGGCGGCATCTGGGGTAAGTCGAAGTCGCATGGCGGCATCTGGGGTAAGTCGAAGTCGCATGGCGGCATCTGGGGTAAGTCGAAGTCGCCTGGCGGCATCTGGGATAAGTACGGGAAGGCTATCTTCGGCGGCCGCGGCGGCAGCCCGCCCACCACAGGCCCCCTGACACCCTGTGGGGAGGGGATCGTGGTGGAGGCGATTAAGGAGTACAAGCCTGTGGTGGAGTCGATTGTGGAGGTGCTCGAGGAGGAGGAGGCCGCCTTCCGCCCGCTGCTGGTGCGCATGGCGTGGCACTCGATGGCGCAGTACAACCCTGCGCTGAAGCCGATTGGCGGTGGTGCGGGTGGGTGCCTGCGGCCCGGCGGTCCCGAACACAACCTGGGGGAGAACAAGGGGCTGGACGTGGCGGCGGAAAAGCTCGAGAAGGTGAAGAAGGCGCACCCCTTCGTGACGTACGCAGACCTGTACCAGCTGGCGGGGAACACGGCCCTCGAGTACATGGGGAGCCCGTCGCTGCACTTCAAGCCCGGGCGGCGCGACTACGAGGCGTCGGAGCTGGCGGGGCAGTGCGTCGCAGACAACACCCGGATGCCCACAAAGCGCATCAACGAGGACTGGTTCCCCCACCGGGACACGCTGAAGTACCTGTTTGAGAAGTTTGGGGAGCTGGGGATCTCGCTGGACACCGACAAGGACGCGTTGTACAAGATCGTCAGCCTCCTCGGAGCCCACAACATGGGGGGGATGCACAAGGAAATCAGCGGGAACGAGGGGCAGTGGACGGCGGACAACCACGTGTTCGGGAACGAGTACTTTTACAACCTTGAGCGGGGGGCCTGGGGGCCGTACACGGCCCGGATGTGGGGGACTGACCTGCAGTACAAGGGAGGCCCCGGTCTGCGCTTCGTGATGCTGCCGATCGACATGGTGCTGCGGCACGACAGGCGCCTGCACAAGATTGTGCGCGAGTTCATGAACGACAAGGCCCTGTTTGCGAAGCACTTCCGGGTGGCGTGGCAGCAGATCCAGGACAACTGCTACGACCACTGATCGTCTGCCCCTCCCGATCTCATGTGCGGCCCCGCCCGCCCGCCCGCCCGCCCGCGCACGCAGCGTGTTCCTCAATTGCTGCGACGGCGTCCCCGACCATTCAACAACAAACACCATCCTCCATGCGCGCGCGCCCATCGGCCATGCGCTATCCGCCAGCATGCCACAGACACAGACACAACGCCCCTCCTATGGGGTGCACACCGTGCCGTGTGTTTTGGGTTGGCGAAAAAGTTTTGTATTTTTTTTTTCATCCGCCCGCCTGCCTTCTCTGCCCCTCCTCTCGTGCCGTGTCCTCAACCTGCAGCCGAAACGCAGCGAGTTGATGAGCGCGCATGGATATGGGATATGGGTATGGGGTGGGGGTGGGGGTGCGTGGCGGCCCCCCCTCTTTGTGCCCTTTTCTTTTCTGAGGCCTGGGGATGGGCATGACGGGGCCCAGCTGGGTGCACTGGGGGCACACGCGCGCGCTCCGCCCGTGTCCAGTAAGACGGGCACTCTCGGTGTGTGGCGCCTGTGATCCCCTGCACTTGGCACGTGGCCCCGTAGCCACGCGGGATCGTGGTGGAGTGGAAATAGTCATCTTGTAACTCTTGTTTCCTGCTGCTGCGCTCTGGCAGAGCCCAGCAGCATGCTGATGTGATTCTGCGCCTTTCCTTCTTCTTCTTGTGCATTGCATTCCTTCGCGAGAACATGCCATGCGGTGGATGTTTGCACGCGACACGAATTCAGCGATGGCCTCACACAACTGAAGAAGGAAAGCGTGAAACCTGAAAACGGAAAAGTGAAAAGTGAAAACTGAAACACGGAAACACGGAAAATCAATCTCATATTCGCACCAGACGCTTGCAAATATTGAACACAGCTCTCGGTGGAGCGGAACGCCAAATAACCCAACACACACTGCGGTTCATGGGCGTGCGCTGCACCCTTTTACCTTTTACCTTTCACGTTTTATCGTTTCTTCGTTTCTTCTCCCCACATCATTTTTTTCTGGACCTCGTGGTGATTTTGTCACCGCTGCCAAGTGTGACGTCAGCCGCGCTCTGCAGTGCAGGTTCCGTGCCCCCTCACCCCTCCCCTGCTCTCTGCTGTTGCGGCTGTACGCGAGTTCGCTGGTGCCGGTACCGATGTGCCTGCCGCCTGACACTGCCCCCGCGGTATCAGACGGCTTCCACACGGCACGGGCACGGGTGTGCCCGCGGCGGCGCAGCCAAACGGCATGGATATGGATGCGGGGTGGTGCGTGTGGAGGTAGCACCAGACTTCGCTCGGTGCGACCTACACTAAACAGAAAGGCGAACGTGTGTGTGTGTGTGTGGAAGGGGAAGCACTGGTTTTCCAGATTTTCTTCTTTGGCTTTTTGGTGGTTGCTGCTACTGCCGTTCGCTGATTTTTTTGTGGGCCCCACGAATCTCAGCCACGGCTGGCGACCCGGTCTTCGCAGAGGGGAGGCGTTCAGGTGTGATAGACGGAAAAGGGCGCTGCTGCCCCACCTGCGGGCTGTGCTGGTCGGGACGGACGGATTACTCGTCAACGTCGACCGCTGATCCCACACGGCTGTGTGTTGCTGCGCTCGCTGACCCTTGACTGATCTCTCGGGGTGGTGATCTGCAGACGCTGTGTGTGGGTTCTGTGTGCATCCCCGTGGCTGCTGGGCAGTCGCAGTGCCGCCTTCCAACAAAACCCTGTGCGCTACGCCCGCCACGGGCAAGCGTCGTTCCCGGAGGAACTTCACCAATTCAATATTTTGCTGGGCGGCTTGCTGCCGACAGCACACAATCCCGTTATTTTTCCACTCTCCACTCTCCACTCTCAATTCCACACGCCCTTATTGTTACTTGCTGACGCGCTTTTGGAAAGCCTCGCTTTCCAGTTTATCCTCTTCCCCCTTCATCGGGACGAGCTACGGCCCTGTGAGCTACGAGCCGGAGATGCAGATGCAAATGCAAACAAGCGAACCGAACCAAACCCGAAGTCCTGCCTCCCCACCCCCGTCCCCCCCAACATCTCTGGGCAGTTGGTCCATCCCCCCCATATGAATTGCTTTGCTGTGCAGTTTTCAGCGATGACGTGCATCCACACCACACCACGCCCCCCGCCGCAGGTTTTACCCTTTTTTACTTTCACACTCCCAGGCCGCACCATGAAGCTGGCAACACTGCTTGTCCTAGTTGTGATGGCAGGGACGTGCGACGGGTTTCTTTGGGGCAAGGGCAAGTCGTCTTGGGGCAAGTCGAAGTCGAAGTCGAAGTCGAAGTCGCATGGCGGCATCTGGGGTAAGTCGAAGTCGCATGGCGGCATCTGGGGTAAGTCGAAGTCGCCTGGCGGCATCTGGGATAAGTACGGGAAGGCTATCTTCGGCGGCCGCGGCGGCAGCCCGCCCACCACAGGCCCCCTGACACCCTGTGGGGAGGGGATCGTGGTGGAGGCGATTAAGGAGTACAAGCCTGTGGTGGAGTCGATTGTGGAGGTGCTCGAGGAGGAGGAGGCCGCCTTCCGCCCGCTGCTGGTGCGCATGGCGTGGCACTCGATGGCGCAGTACAACCCTGCGCTGAAGCCGATTGGCGGTGGTGCGGGTGGGTGCCTGCGGCCCGGCGGTCCCGAACACAACCTGGGGGAGAACAAGGGGCTGGACGTGGCGGCGGAAAAGCTCGAGAAGGTGAAGAAGGCGCACCCCTTCGTGACGTACGCAGACCTGTACCAGCTGGCGGGGAACACGGCCCTCGAGTACATGGGGAGCCCGTCGCTGCACTTCAAGCCCGGGCGGCGCGACTACGAGGCGTCGGAGCTGGCGGGGCAGTGCGTCGCAGACAACACCCGGATGCCCACAAAGCGCATCAACGAGGACTGGTTCCCCCACCGGGACACGCTGAAGTACCTGTTTGAGAAGTTTGGGGAGCTGGGGATCTCGCTGGACACCGACAAGGACGCGTTGTACAAGATCGTCAGCCTCCTCGGAGCCCACAACATGGGGGGGATGCACAAGGAAATCAGCGGGAACGAGGGGCAGTGGACGGCGGACAACCACGTGTTCGGGAACGAGTACTTTTACAACCTTGAGCGGGGGGCCTGGGGGCCGTACACGGCCCGGATGTGGGGGACTGACCTGCAGTACAAGGGAGGCCCCGGTCTGCGCTTCGTGATGCTGCCGATCGACATGGTGCTGCGGCACGACAGGCGCCTGCGCAAGATTGTGCGCGAGTTCATGAACGACAAGGCCCTGTTTGCGAAGCACTTCCGGGTGGCGTGGCAGCAGATCCAGGACAACTGCTACGACCACTGATCGTCTGCCCCTCCCGATCTCATGTGCGGCCCCGCCCGCCCGCCCGCCCGCCCGCGCACGCAGCGTGTTCCTCAATTGCTGCGACGGCGTCCCCGACCATTCAACAACAAACACCATCCTCCATGCGCGCGCGCCCATCGGCCATGCGCTATCCGCCAGCATGCCACAGACACAGACACAACGCCCCTCCTATGGGGTGCACACCGTGCCGTGTGTTTTGGGTTGGCGAAAAAGTTTTGTATTTTTTTTTTCATCCGCCCGCCTGCCTTCTCTGCCCCTCCTCTCGTGCCGTGTCCTCAACCTGCAGCCGAAACGCAGCGAGTTGATGAGCGCGCATGGATATGGGATATGGGTATGGGGTGGGGGTGGGGGTGCGTGGCGGCCCCCCCTCTTTGTGCCCTTTTCTTTTCTGAGGCCTGGGGATGGGCATGACGGGGCCCAGCTGGGTGCACTGGGGGCACACGCGCGCGCTCCGCCCGTGTCCAGTAAGACGGGCACTCTCGGTGTGTGGCGCCTGTGATCCCCTGCACTTGGCACGTGGCCCCGTAGCCACGCGGGATCGTGGTGGAGTGGAAATAGTCATCTTGTAACTCTTGTTTCCTGCTGCTGCGCTCTGGCAGAGCCCAGCAGCATGCTGATGTGATTCTGCGCCTTTCCTTCTTCTTCTTGTGCATTGCATTCCTTCGCGAGAACATGCCATGCGGTGGATGTTTGCACGCGACACGAATTCAGCGATGGCCTCACACAACTGAAGAAGGAAAGCGTGAAACCTGAAAACGGAAAAGTGAAAAGTGAAAACTGAAACACGGAAACACGGAAAATCAATCTCATATTCGCACCAGACGCTTGCAAATATTGAACACAGCTCTCGGTGGAGCGGAACGCCAAATAACCCAACACACACTGCGGTTCATGGGCGTGCGCTGCACCCTTTTACCTTTTACCTTTCACGTTTTATCGTTTCTTCGTTTCTTCTCCCCACATCATTTTTTTCTGGACCTCGTGGTGATTTTGTCACCGCTGCCAAGTGTGACGTCAGCCGCGCTCTGCAGTGCAGGTTCCGTGCCCCCTCACCCCTCCCCTGCTCTCTGCTGTTGCGGCTGTACGCGAGTTCGCTGGTGCCGGTACCGATGTGCCTGCCGCCTGACACTGCCCCCGCGGTATCAGACGGCTTCCACACGGCACGGGCACGGGTGTGCCCGCGGCGGCGCAGCCAAACGGCATGGATATGGATGCGGGGTGGTGCGTGTGGAGGTAGCACCAGACTTCGCTCGGTGCGACCTACACTAAACAGAAAGGCGAACGTGTGTGTGTGTGTGTGGAAGGGGAAGCACTGGTTTTCCAGATTTTCTTCTTTGGCTTTTTGGTGGTTGCTGCTACTGCCGTTCGCTGATTTTTTTGTGGGCCCCACGAATCTCAGCCACGGCTGGCGACCCGGTCTTCGCAGAGGGGAGGCGTTCAGGTGTGATAGACGGAAAAGGGCGCTGCTGCCCCACCTGCGGGCTGTGCTGGTCGGGACGGACGGATTACTCGTCAACGTCGACCGCTGATCCCACACGGCTGTGTGTTGCTGCGCTCGCTGACCCTTGACTGATCTCTCGGGGTGGTGATCTGCAGACGCTGTGTGTGGGTTCTGTGTGCATCCCCGTGGCTGCTGGGCAGTCGCAGTGCCGCCTTCCAACAAAACCCTGTGCGCTACGCCCGCCACGGGCAAGCGTCGTTCCCGGAGGAACTTCACCAATTCAATATTTTGCTGGGCGGCTTGCTGCCGACAGCACACAATCCCGTTATTTTTCCACTCTCCACTCTCCACTCTCAATTCCACACGCCCTTATTGTTACTTGCTGACGCGCTTTTGGAAAGCCTCGCTTTCCAGTTTATCCTCTTCCCCCTTCATCGGGACGAGCTACGGCCCTGTGAGCTACGAGCCGGAGATGCAGATGCAAATGCAAACAAGCGAACCGAACCAAACCCGAAGTCCTGCCTCCCCACCCCCGTCCCCCCCAACATCTCTGGGCAGTTGGTCCATCCCCCCCATATGAATTGCTTTGCTGTGCAGTTTTCAGCGATGACGTGCATCCACACCACACCACGCCCCCCGCCGCAGGTTTTACCCTTTTTTACTTTCACACTCCCAGGCCGCACCATGAAGCTGGCAACACTGCTTGTCCTAGTTGTGATGGCAGGGACGTGCGACGGGTTTCTTTGGGGCAAGGGCAAGTCGTCTTGGGGCAAGTCGAAGTCGAAGTCGAAGTCGCATGGCGGCATCTGGGGTAAGTCGAAGTCGCATGGCGGCATCTGGGGTAAGTCGAAGTCGCATGGCGGCATCTGGGGTAAGTCGAAGTCGCCTGGCGGCATCTGGGATAAGTACGGGAAGGCTATCTTCGGCGGCCGCGGCGGCAGCCCGCCCACCACAGGCCCCCTGACACCCTGTGGGGAGGGGATCGTGGTGGAGGCGATTAAGGAGTACAAGCCTGTGGTGGAGTCGATTGTGGAGGTGCTCGAGGAGGAGGAGGCCGCCTTCCGCCCGCTGCTGGTGCGCATGGCGTGGCACTCGATGGCGCAGTACAACCCTGCGCTGAAGCCGATTGGCGGTGGTGCGGGTGGGTGCCTGCGGCCCGGCGGTCCCGAACACAACCTGGGGGAGAACAAGGGGCTGGACGTGGCGGCGGAAAAGCTCGAGAAGGTGAAGAAGGCGCACCCCTTCGTGACGTACGCAGACCTGTACCAGCTGGCGGGGAACACGGCCCTCGAGTACATGGGGAGCCCGTCGCTGCACTTCAAGCCCGGGCGGCGCGACTACGAGGCGTCGGAGCTGGCGGGGCAGTGCGTCGCAGACAACACCCGGATGCCCACAAAGCGCATCAACGAGGACTGGTTCCCCCACCGGGACACGCTGAAGTACCTGTTTGAGAAGTTTGGGGAGCTGGGGATCTCGCTGGACACCGACAAGGACGCGTTGTACAAGATCGTCAGCCTCCTCGGAGCCCACAACATGGGGGGGATGCACAAGGAAATCAGCGGGAACGAGGGGCAGTGGACGGCGGACAACCACGTGTTCGGGAACGAGTACTTTTACAACCTTGAGCGGGGGGCCTGGGGGCCGTACACGGCCCGGATGTGGGGGACTGACCTGCAGTACAAGGGAGGCCCCGGTCTGCGCTTCGTGATGCTGCCGATCGACATGGTGCTGCGGCACGACAGGCGCCTGCGCAAGATTGTGCGCGAGTTCATGAACGACAAGGCCCTGTTTGCGAAGCACTTCCGGGTGGCGTGGCAGCAGATCCAGGACAACTGCTACGACCACTGATCGTCTGCCCCTCCCGATCTCATGTGCGGCCCCGCCCGCCCGCCCGCCCGCCCGCGCACGCAGCGTGTTCCTCAATTGCTGCGACGGCGTCCCCGACCATTCAACAACAAACACCATCCTCCATGCGCGCGCGCCCATCGGCCATGCGCTATCCGCCAGCATGCCACAGACACAGACACAACGCCCCTCCTATGGGGTGCACACCGTGCCGTGTGTTTTGGGTTGGCGAAAAAGTTTTGTATTTTTTTTTTCATCCGCCCGCCTGCCTTCTCTGCCCCTCCTCTCGTGCCGTGTCCTCAACCTGCAGCCGAAACGCAGCGAGTTGATGAGCGCGCATGGATATGGGATATGGGTATGGGGTGGGGGTGGGGGTGCGTGGCGGCCCCCCCTCTTTGTGCCCTTTTCTTTTCTGAGGCCTGGGGATGGGCATGACGGGGCCCAGCTGGGTGCACTGGGGGCACACGCGCGCGCTCCGCCCGTGTCCAGTAAGACGGGCACTCTCGGTGTGTGGCGCCTGTGATCCCCTGCACTTGGCACGTGGCCCCGTAGCCACGCGGGATCGTGGTGGAGTGGAAATAGTCATCTTGTAACTCTTGTTTCCTGCTGCTGCGCTCTGGCAGAGCCCAGCAGCATGCTGATGTGATTCTGCGCCTTTCCTTCTTCTTCTTGTGCATTGCATTCCTTCGCGAGAACATGCCATGCGGTGGATGTTTGCACGCGACACGAATTCAGCGATGGCCTCACACAACTGAAGAAGGAAAGCGTGAAACCTGAAAACGGAAAAGTGAAAAGTGAAAACTGAAACACGGAAACACGGAAAATCAATCTCATATTCGCACCAGACGCTTGCAAATATTGAACACAGCTCTCGGTGGAGCGGAACGCCAAATAACCCAACACACACTGCGGTTCATGGGCGTGCGCTGCACCCTTTTACCTTTTACCTTTCACGTTTTATCGTTTCTTCGTTTCTTCTCCCCACATCATTTTTTTCTGGACCTCGTGGTGATTTTGTCACCGCTGCCAAGTGTGACGTCAGCCGCGCTCTGCAGTGCAGGTTCCGTGCCCCCTCACCCCTCCCCTGCTCTCTGCTGTTGCGGCTGTACGCGAGTTCGCTGGTGCCGGTACCGATGTGCCTGCCGCCTGACACTGCCCCCGCGGTATCAGACGGCTTCCACACGGCACGGGCACGGGTGTGCCCGCGGCGGCGCAGCCAAACGGCATGGATATGGATGCGGGGTGGTGCGTGTGGAGGTAGCACCAGACTTCGCTCGGTGCGACCTACACTAAACAGAAAGGCGAACGTGTGTGTGTGTGTGTGGAAGGGGAAGCACTGGTTTTCCAGATTTTCTTCTTTGGCTTTTTGGTGGTTGCTGCTACTGCCGTTCGCTGATTTTTTTGTGGGCCCCACGAATCTCAGCCACGGCTGGCGACCCGGTCTTCGCAGAGGGGAGGCGTTCAGGTGTGATAGACGGAAAAGGGCGCTGCTGCCCCACCTGCGGGCTGTGCTGGTCGGGACGGACGGATTACTCGTCAACGTCGACCGCTGATCCCACACGGCTGTGTGTTGCTGCGCTCGCTGACCCTTGACTGATCTCTCGGGGTGGTGATCTGCAGACGCTGTGTGTGGGTTCTGTGTGCATCCCCGTGGCTGCTGGGCAGTCGCAGTGCCGCCTTCCAACAAAACCCTGTGCGCTACGCCCGCCACGGGCAAGCGTCGTTCCCGGAGGAACTTCACCAATTCAATATTTTGCTGGGCGGCTTGCTGCCGACAGCACACAATCCCGTTATTTTTCCACTCTCCACTCTCCACTCTCAATTCCACACGCCCTTATTGTTACTTGCTGACGCGCTTTTGGAAAGCCTCGCTTTCCAGTTTATCCTCTTCCCCCTTCATCGGGACGAGCTACGGCCCTGTGAGCTACGAGCCGGAGATGCAGATGCAAATGCAAACAAGCGAACCGAACCAAACCCGAAGTCCTGCCTCCCCACCCCCGTCCCCCCCAACATCTCTGGGCAGTTGGTCCATCCCCCCCATATGAATTGCTTTGCTGTGCAGTTTTCAGCGATGACGTGCATCCACACCACACCACGCCCCCCGCCGCAGGTTTTACCCTTTTTTACTTTCACACTCCCAGGCCGCACCATGAAGCTGGCAACACTGCTTGTCCTAGTTGTGATGGCAGGGACGTGCGACGGGTTTCTTTGGGGCAAGGGCAAGTCGTCTTGGGGCAAGTCGAAGTCGAAGTCGAAGTCGCATGGCGGCATCTGGGGTAAGTCGAAGTCGCATGGCGGCATCTGGGGTAAGTCGAAGTCGCATGGCGGCATCTGGGGTAAGTCGAAGTCGCCTGGCGGCATCTGGGATAAGTACGGGAAGGCTATCTTCGGCGGCCGCGGCGGCAGCCCGCCCACCACAGGCCCCCTGACACCCTGTGGGGAGGGGATCGTGGTGGAGGCGATTAAGGAGTACAAGCCTGTGGTGGAGTCGATTGTGGAGGTGCTCGAGGAGGAGGAGGCCGCCTTCCGCCCGCTGCTGGTGCGCATGGCGTGGCACTCGATGGCGCAGTACAACCCTGCGCTGAAGCCGATTGGCGGTGGTGCGGGTGGGTGCCTGCGGCCCGGCGGTCCCGAACACAACCTGGGGGAGAACAAGGGGCTGGACGTGGCGGCGGAAAAGCTCGAGAAGGTGAAGAAGGCGCACCCCTTCGTGACGTACGCAGACCTGTACCAGCTGGCGGGGAACACGGCCCTCGAGTACATGGGGAGCCCGTCGCTGCACTTCAAGCCCGGGCGGCGCGAC
Organism: Rhynchopus euleeides; assembly: GCA_963210315.1. NCBI lineage: Eukaryota > Euglenozoa > Diplonemea > Diplonemida > Diplonemidae > Rhynchopus > Rhynchopus euleeides. Next base: position 1,910,831 of record OY723269.1, read on the forward strand.
TACGAGGCGTCGGAGCTGGCGGGGCAGTGCGTCGCAGACAACACCCGGATGCCCACAAAGCGCATCAACGAGGACTGGTTCCCCCACCGGGACACGCTGAAGTACCTGTTTGAGAAGTTTGGGGAGCTGGGGATCTCGCTGGACACCGACAAGGACGCGTTGTACAAGATCGTCAGCCTCCTCGGAGCCCACAACATGGGGGGGATGCACAAGGAAATCAGCGGGAACGAGGGGCAGTGGACGGCGGACAACCACGTGTTCGGGAACGAGTACTTTTACAACCTTGAGCGGGGGGCCTGGGGGCCGTACACGGCCCGGATGTGGGGGACTGACCTGCAGTACAAGGGAGGCCCCGGTCTGCGCTTCGTGATGCTGCCGATCGACATGGTGCTGCGGCACGACAGGCGCCTGCGCAAGATTGTGCGCGAGTTCATGAACGACAAGGCCCTGTTTGCGAAGCACTTCCGGGTGGCGTGGCAGCAGATCCAGGACAACTGCTACGACCACTGATCGTCTGCCCCTCCCGATCTCATGTGCGGCCCCGCCCGCCCGCCCGCCCGCCCGCGCACGCAGCGTGTTCCTCAATTGCTGCGACGGCGTCCCCGACCATTCAACAACAAACACCATCCTCCATGCGCGCGCGCCCATCGGCCATGCGCTATCCGCCAGCATGCCACAGACACAGACACAACGCCCCTCCTATGGGGTGCACACCGTGCCGTGTGTTTTGGGTTGGCGAAAAAGTTTTGTATTTTTTTTTTCATCCGCCCGCCTGCCTTCTCTGCCCCTCCTCTCGTGCCGTGTCCTCAACCTGCAGCCGAAACGCAGCGAGTTGATGAGCGCGCATGGATATGGGATATGGGTATGGGGTGGGGGTGGGGGTGCGTGGCGGCCCCCCCTCTTTGTGCCCTTTTCTTTTCTGAGGCCTGGGGATGGGCATGACGGGGCCCAGCTGGGTGCACTGGGGGCACACGCGCGCGCTCCGCCCGTGTCCAGTAAGACGGGCACTCTCGGTGTGTGGCGCCTGTGATCCCCTGCACTTGGCACGTGGCCCCGTAGCCACGCGGGATCGTGGTGGAGTGGAAATAGTCATCTTGTAACTCTTGTTTCCTGCTGCTGCGCTCTGGCAGAGCCCAGCAGCATGCTGATGTGATTCTGCGCCTTTCCTTCTTCTTCTTGTGCATTGCATTCCTTCGCGAGAACATGCCATGCGGTGGATGTTTGCACGCGACACGAATTCAGCGATGGCCTCACACAACTGAAGAAGGAAAGCGTGAAACCTGAAAACGGAAAAGTGAAAAGTGAAAACTGAAACACGGAAACACGGAAAATCAATCTCATATTCGCACCAGACGCTTGCAAATATTGAACACAGCTCTCGGTGGAGCGGAACGCCAAATAACCCAACACACACTGCGGTTCATGGGCGTGCGCTGCACCCTTTTACCTTTTACCTTTCACGTTTTATCGTTTCTTCGTTTCTTCTCCCCACATCATTTTTTTCTGGACCTCGTGGTGATTTTGTCACCGCTGCCAAGTGTGACGTCAGCCGCGCTCTGCAGTGCAGGTTCCGTGCCCCCTCACCCCTCCCCTGCTCTCTGCTGTTGCGGCTGTACGCGAGTTCGCTGGTGCCGGTACCGATGTGCCTGCCGCCTGACACTGCCCCCGCGGTATCAGACGGCTTCCACACGGCACGGGCACGGGTGTGCCCGCGGCGGCGCAGCCAAACGGCATGGATATGGATGCGGGGTGGTGCGTGTGGAGGTAGCACCAGACTTCGCTCGGTGCGACCTACACTAAACAGAAAGGCGAACGTGTGTGTGTGTGTGTGGAAGGGGAAGCACTGGTTTTCCAGATTTTCTTCTTTGGCTTTTTGGTGGTTGCTGCTACTGCCGTTCGCTGATTTTTTTGTGGGCCCCACGAATCTCAGCCACGGCTGGCGACCCGGTCTTCGCAGAGGGGAGGCGTTCAGGTGTGATAGACGGAAAAGGGCGCTGCTGCCCCACCTGCGGGCTGTGCTGGTCGGGACGGACGGATTACTCGTCAACGTCGACCGCTGATCCCACACGGCTGTGTGTTGCTGCGCTCGCTGACCCTTGACTGATCTCTCGGGGTGGTGATCTGCAGACGCTGTGTGTGGGTTCTGTGTGCATCCCCGTGGCTGCTGGGCAGTCGCAGTGCCGCCTTCCAACAAAACCCTGTGCGCTACGCCCGCCACGGGCAAGCGTCGTTCCCGGAGGAACTTCACCAATTCAATATTTTGCTGGGCGGCTTGCTGCCGACAGCACACAATCCCGTTATTTTTCCACTCTCCACTCTCCACTCTCAATTCCACACGCCCTTATTGTTACTTGCTGACGCGCTTTTGGAAAGCCTCGCTTTCCAGTTTATCCTCTTCCCCCTTCATCGGGACGAGCTACGGCCCTGTGAGCTACGAGCCGGAGATGCAGATGCAAATGCAAACAAGCGAACCGAACCAAACCCGAAGTCCTGCCTCCCCACCCCCGTCCCCCCCAACATCTCTGGGCAGTTGGTCCATCCCCCCCATATGAATTGCTTTGCTGTGCAGTTTTCAGCGATGACGTGCATCCACACCACACCACGCCCCCCGCCGCAGGTTTTACCCTTTTTTACTTTCACACTCCCAGGCCGCACCATGAAGCTGGCAACACTGCTTGTCCTAGTTGTGATGGCAGGGACGTGCGACGGGTTTCTTTGGGGCAAGGGCAAGTCGTCTTGGGGCAAGTCGAAGTCGAAGTCGAAGTCGCATGGCGGCATCTGGGGTAAGTCGAAGTCGCATGGCGGCATCTGGGGTAAGTCGAAGTCGCATGGCGGCATCTGGGGTAAGTCGAAGTCGCCTGGCGGCATCTGGGATAAGTACGGGAAGGCTATCTTCGGCGGCCGCGGCGGCAGCCCGCCCACCACAGGCCCCCTGACACCCTGTGGGGAGGGGATCGTGGTGGAGGCGATTAAGGAGTACAAGCCTGTGGTGGAGTCGATTGTGGAGGTGCTCGAGGAGGAGGAGGCCGCCTTCCGCCCGCTGCTGGTGCGCATGGCGTGGCACTCGATGGCGCAGTACAACCCTGCGCTGAAGCCGATTGGCGGTGGTGCGGGTGGGTGCCTGCGGCCCGGCGGTCCCGAACACAACCTGGGGGAGAACAAGGGGCTGGACGTGGCGGCGGAAAAGCTCGAGAAGGTGAAGAAGGCGCACCCCTTCGTGACGTACGCAGACCTGTACCAGCTGGCGGGGAACACGGCCCTCGAGTACATGGGGAGCCCGTCGCTGCACTTCAAGCCCGGGCGGCGCGACTACGAGGCGTCGGAGCTGGCGGGGCAGTGCGTCGCAGACAACACCCGGATGCCCACAAAGCGCATCAACGAGGACTGGTTCCCCCACCGGGACACGCTGAAGTACCTGTTTGAGAAGTTTGGGGAGCTGGGGATCTCGCTGGACACCGACAAGGACGCGTTGTACAAGATCGTCAGCCTCCTCGGAGCCCACAACATGGGGGGGATGCACAAGGAAATCAGCGGGAACGAGGGGCAGTGGACGGCGGACAACCACGTGTTCGGGAACGAGTACTTTTACAACCTTGAGCGGGGGGCCTGGGGGCCGTACACGGCCCGGATGTGGGGGACTGACCTGCAGTACAAGGGAGGCCCCGGTCTGCGCTTCGTGATGCTGCCGATCGACATGGTGCTGCGGCACGACAGGCGCCTGCGCAAGATTGTGCGCGAGTTCATGAACGACAAGGCCCTGTTTGCGAAGCACTTCCGGGTGGCGTGGCAGCAGATCCAGGACAACTGCTACGACCACTGATCGTCTGCCCCTCCCGATCTCATGTGCGGCCCCGCCCGCCCGCGCACGCAGCGTGTTCCTCAATTGCTGCGACGGCGTCCCCGACCATTCAACAACAAACACCATCCTCCATGCGCGCGCGCCCATCGGCCATGCGCTATCCGCCAGCATGCCACAGACACAGACACAACGCCCCTCCTATGGGGTGCACACCGTGCCGTGTGTTTTGGGTTGGCGAAAAAGTTTTGTATTTTTTTTTTCATCCGCCCGCCTGCCTTCTCTGCCCCTCCTCTCGTGCCGTGTCCTCAACCTGCAGCCGAAACGCAGCGAGTTGATGAGCGCGCATGGATATGGGATATGGGTATGGGGTGGGGGTGGGGGTGCGTGGCGGCCCCCCCTCTTTGTGCCCTTTTCTTTTCTGAGGCCTGGGGATGGGCATGACGGGGCCCAGCTGGGTGCACTGGGGGCACACGCGCGCGCTCCGCCCGTGTCCAGTAAGACGGGCACTCTCGGTGTGTGGCGCCTGTGATCCCCTGCACTTGGCACGTGGCCCCGTAGCCACGCGGGATCGTGGTGGAGTGGAAATAGTCATCTTGTAACTCTTGTTTCCTGCTGCTGCGCTCTGGCAGAGCCCAGCAGCATGCTGATGTGATTCTGCGCCTTTCCTTCTTCTTCTTGTGCATTGCATTCCTTCGCGAGAACATGCCATGCGGTGGATGTTTGCACGCGACACGAATTCAGCGATGGCCTCACACAACTGAAGAAGGAAAGCGTGAAACCTGAAAACGGAAAAGTGAAAAGTGAAAACTGAAACACGGAAACACGGAAAATCAATCTCATATTCGCACCAGACGCTTGCAAATATTGAACACAGCTCTCGGTGGAGCGGAACGCCAAATAACCCAACACACACTGCGGTTCATGGGCGTGCGCTGCACCCTTTTACCTTTTACCTTTCACGTTTTATCGTTTCTTCGTTTCTTCTCCCCACATCATTTTTTTCTGGACCTCGTGGTGATTTTGTCACCGCTGCCAAGTGTGACGTCAGCCGCGCTCTGCAGTGCAGGTTCCGTGCCCCCTCACCCCTCCCCTGCTCTCTGCTGTTGCGGCTGTACGCGAGTTCGCTGGTGCCGGTACCGATGTGCCTGCCGCCTGACACTGCCCCCGCGGTATCAGACGGCTTCCACACGGCACGGGCACGGGTGTGCCCGCGGCGGCGCAGCCAAACGGCATGGATATGGATGCGGGGTGGTGCGTGTGGAGGTAGCACCAGACTTCGCTCGGTGCGACCTACACTAAACAGAAAGGCGAACGTGTGTGTGTGTGTGTGGAAGGGGAAGCACTGGTTTTCCAGATTTTCTTCTTTGGCTTTTTGGTGGTTGCTGCTACTGCCGTTCGCTGATTTTTTTGTGGGCCCCACGAATCTCAGCCACGGCTGGCGACCCGGTCTTCGCAGAGGGGAGGCGTTCAGGTGTGATAGACGGAAAAGGGCGCTGCTGCCCCACCTGCGGGCTGTGCTGGTCGGGACGGACGGATTACTCGTCAACGTCGACCGCTGATCCCACACGGCTGTGTGTTGCTGCGCTCGCTGACCCTTGACTGATCTCTCGGGGTGGTGATCTGCAGACGCTGTGTGTGGGTTCTGTGTGCATCCCCGTGGCTGCTGGGCAGTCGCAGTGCCGCCTTCCAACAAAACCCTGTGCGCTACGCCCGCCACGGGCAAGCGTCGTTCCCGGAGGAACTTCACCAATTCAATATTTTGCTGGGCGGCTTGCTGCCGACAGCACACAATCCCGTTATTTTTCCACTCTCCACTCTCCACTCTCAATTCCACACGCCCTTATTGTTACTTGCTGACGCGCTTTTGGAAAGCCTCGCTTTCCAGTTTATCCTCTTCCCCCTTCATCGGGACGAGCTACGGCCCTGTGAGCTACGAGCCGGAGATGCAGATGCAAATGCAAACAAGCGAACCGAACCAAACCCGAAGTCCTGCCTCCCCACCCCCGTCCCCCCCAACATCTCTGGGCAGTTGGTCCATCCCCCCCATATGAATTGCTTTGCTGTGCAGTTTTCAGCGATGACGTGCATCCACACCACACCACGCCCCCCGCCGCAGGTTTTACCCTTTTTTACTTTCACACTCCCAGGCCGCACCATGAAGCTGGCAACACTGCTTGTCCTAGTTGTGATGGCAGGGACGTGCGACGGGTTTCTTTGGGGCAAGGGCAAGTCGTCTTGGGGCAAGTCGAAGTCGAAGTCGAAGTCGCATGGCGGCATCTGGGGTAAGTCGAAGTCGCATGGCGGCATCTGGGGTAAGTCGAAGTCGCATGGCGGCATCTGGGGTAAGTCGAAGTCGCCTGGCGGCATCTGGGATAAGTACGGGAAGGCTATCTTCGGCGGCCGCGGCGGCAGCCCGCCCACCACAGGCCCCCTGACACCCTGTGGGGAGGGGATCGTGGTGGAGGCGATTAAGGAGTACAAGCCTGTGGTGGAGTCGATTGTGGAGGTGCTCGAGGAGGAGGAGGCCGCCTTCCGCCCGCTGCTGGTGCGCATGGCGTGGCACTCGATGGCGCAGTACAACCCTGCGCTGAAGCCGATTGGCGGTGGTGCGGGTGGGTGCCTGCGGCCCGGCGGTCCCGAACACAACCTGGGGGAGAACAAGGGGCTGGACGTGGCGGCGGAAAAGCTCGAGAAGGTGAAGAAGGCGCACCCCTTCGTGACGTACGCAGACCTGTACCAGCTGGCGGGGAACACGGCCCTCGAGTACATGGGGAGCCCGTCGCTGCACTTCAAGCCCGGGCGGCGCGACTACGAGGCGTCGGAGCTGGCGGGGCAGTGCGTCGCAGACAACACCCGGATGCCCACAAAGCGCATCAACGAGGACTGGTTCCCCCACCGGGACACGCTGAAGTACCTGTTTGAGAAGTTTGGGGAGCTGGGGATCTCGCTGGACACCGACAAGGACGCGTTGTACAAGATCGTCAGCCTCCTCGGAGCCCACAACATGGGGGGGATGCACAAGGAAATCAGCGGGAACGAGGGGCAGTGGACGGCGGACAACCACGTGTTCGGGAACGAGTACTTTTACAACCTTGAGCGGGGGGCCTGGGGGCCGTACACGGCCCGGATGTGGGGGACTGACCTGCAGTACAAGGGAGGCCCCGGTCTGCGCTTCGTGATGCTGCCGATCGACATGGTGCTGCGGCACGACAGGCGCCTGCGCAAGATTGTGCGCGAGTTCATGAACGACAAGGCCCTGTTTGCGAAGCACTTCCGGGTGGCGTGGCAGCAGATCCAGGACAACTGCTACGACCACTGATCGTCTGCCCCTCCCGATCTCATGTGCGGCCCCGCCCGCCCGCCCGCCCGCCCGCGCACGCAGCGTGTTCCTCAATTGCTGCGACGGCGTCCCCGACCATTCAACAACAAACACCATCCTCCATGCGCGCGCGCCCATCGGCCATGCGCTATCCGCCAGCATGCCACAGACACAGACACAACGCCCCTCCTATGGGGTGCACACCGTGCCGTGTGTTTTGGGTTGGCGAAAAAGTTTTGTATTTTTTTTTTCATCCGCCCGCCTGCCTTCTCTGCCCCTCCTCTCGTGCCGTGTCCTCAACCTGCAGCCGAAACGCAGCGAGTTGATGAGCGCGCATGGATATGGGATATGGGTATGGGGTGGGGGTGGGGGTGCGTGGCGGCCCCCCCTCTTTGTGCCCTTTTCTTTTCTGAGGCCTGGGGATGGGCATGACGGGGCCCAGCTGGGTGCACTGGGGGCACACGCGCGCGCTCCGCCCGTGTCCAGTAAGACGGGCACTCTCGGTGTGTGGCGCCTGTGATCCCCTGCACTTGGCACGTGGCCCCGTAGCCACGCGGGATCGTGGTGGAGTGGAAATAGTCATCTTGTAACTCTTGTTTCCTGCTGCTGCGCTCTGGCAGAGCCCAGCAGCATGCTGATGTGATTCTGCGCCTTTCCTTCTTCTTCTTGTGCATTGCATTCCTTCGCGAGAACATGCCATGCGGTGGATGTTTGCACGCGACACGAATTCAGCGATGGCCTCACACAACTGAAGAAGGAAAGCGTGAAACCTGAAAACGGAAAAGTGAAAAGTGAAAACTGAAACACGGAAACACGGAAAATCAATCTCATATTCGCACCAGACGCTTGCAAATATTGAACACAGCTCTCGGTGGAGCGGAACGCCAAATAACCCAACACACACTGCGGTTCATGGGCGTGCGCTGCACCCTTTTACCTTTTACCTTTCACGTTTTATCGTTTCTTCGTTTCTTCTCCCCACATCATTTTTTTCTGGACCTCGTGGTGATTTTGTCACCGCTGCCAAGTGTGACGTCAGCCGCGCTCTGCAGTGCAGGTTCCGTGCCCCCTCACCCCTCCCCTGCTCTCTGCTGTTGCGGCTGTACGCGAGTTCGCTGGTGCCGGTACCGATGTGCCTGCCGCCTGACACTGCCCCCGCGGTATCAGACGGCTTCCACACGGCACGGGCACGGGTGTGCCCGCGGCGGCGCAGCCAAACGGCATGGATATGGATGCGGGGTGGTGCGTGTGGAGGTAGCACCAGACTTCGCTCGGTGCGACCTACACTAAACAGAAAGGCGAACGTGTGTGTGTGTGTGTGGAAGGGGAAGCACTGGTTTTCCAGATTTTCTTCTTTGGCTTTTTGGTGGTTGCTGCTACTGCCGTTCGCTGATTTTTTTGTGGGCCCCACGAATCTCAGCCACGGCTGGCGACCCGGTCTTCGCAGAGGGGAGGCGTTCAGGTGTGATAGACGGAAAAGGGCGCTGCTGCCCCACCTGCGGGCTGTGCTGGTCGGGACGGACGGATTACTCGTCAACGTCGACCGCTGATCCCACACGGCTGTGTGTTGCTGCGCTCGCTGACCCTTGACTGATCTCTCGGGGTGGTGATCTGCAGACGCTGTGTGTGGGTTCTGTGTGCATCCCCGTGGCTGCTGGGCAGTCGCAGTGCCGCCTTCCAACAAAACCCTGTGCGCTACGCCCGCCACGGGCAAGCGTCGTTCCCGGAGGAACTTCACCAATTCAATATTTTGCTGGGCGGCTTGCTGCCGACAGCACACAATCCCGTTATTTTTCCACTCTCCACTCTCCACTCTCAATTCCACACGCCCTTATTGTTACTTGCTGACGCGCTTTTGGAAAGCCTCGCTTTCCAGTTTATCCTCTTCCCCCTTCATCGGGACGAGCTACGGCCCTGTGAGCTACGAGCCGGAGATGCAGATGCAAATGCAAACAAGCGAACCGAACCAAACCCGAAGTCCTGCCTCCCCACCCCCGTCCCCCCCAACATCTCTGGGCAGTTGGTCCATCCCCCCCATATGAATTGCTTTGCTGTGCAGTTTTCAGCGATGACGTGCATCCACACCACACCACGCCCCCCGCCGCAGGTTTTACCCTTTTTTACTTTCACACTCCCAGGCCGCACCATGAAGCTGGCAACACTGCTTGTCCTAGTTGTGATGGCAGGGACGTGCGACGGGTTTCTTTGGGGCAAGGGCAAGTCGTCTTGGGGCAAGTCGAAGTCGAAGTCGAAGTCGCATGGCGGCATCTGGGGTAAGTCGAAGTCGCATGGCGGCATCTGGGGTAAGTCGAAGTCGCCTGGCGGCATCTGGGATAAGTACGGGAAGGCTATCTTCGGCGGCCGCGGCGGCAGCCCGCCCACCACAGGCCCCCTGACACCCTGTGGGGAGGGGATCGTGGTGGAGGCGATTAAGGAGTACAAGCCTGTGGTGGAGTCGATTGTGGAGGTGCTCGAGGAGGAGGAGGCCGCCTTCCGCCCGCTGCTGGTGCGCATGGCGTGGCACTCGATGGCGCAGTACAACCCTGCGCTGAAGCCGATTGGCGGTGGTGCGGGTGGGTGCCTGCGGCCCGGCGGTCCCGAACACAACCTGGGGGAGAACAAGGGGCTGGACGTGGCGGCGGAAAAGCTCGAGAAGGTGAAGAAGGCGCACCCCTTCGTGACGTACGCAGACCTGTACCAGCTGGCGGGGAACACGGCCCTCGAGTACATGGGGAGCCCGTCGCTGCACTTCAAGCCCGGGCGGCGCGACTACGAGGCGTCGGAGCTGGCGGGGCAGTGCGTCGCAGACAACACCCGGATGCCCACAAAGCGCATCAACGAGGACTGGTTCCCCCACCGGGACACGCTGAAGTACCTGTTTGAGAAGTTTGGGGAGCTGGGGATCTCGCTGGACACCGACAAGGACGCGTTGTACAAGATCGTCAGCCTCCTCGGAGCCCACAACATGGGGGGGATGCACAAGGAAATCAGCGGGAACGAGGGGCAGTGGACGGCGGACAACCACGTGTTCGGGAACGAGTACTTTTACAACCTTGAGCGGGGGGCCTGGGGGCCGTACACGGCCCGGATGTGGGGGACTGACCTGCAGTACAAGGGAGGCCCCGGTCTGCGCTTCGTGATGCTGCCGATCGACATGGTGCTGCGGCACGACAGGCGCCTGCGCAAGATTGTGCGCGAGTTCATGAACGACAAGGCCCTGTTTGCGAAGCACTTCCGGGTGGCGTGGCAGCAGATCCAGGACAACTGCTACGACCACTGATCGTCTGCCCCTCCCGATCTCATGTGCGGCCCCGCCCGCCCGCCCGCCCGCCCGCGCACGCAGCGTGTTCCTCAATTGCTGCGACGGCGTCCCCGACCATTCAACAACAAACACCATCCTCCATGCGCGCGCGCCCATCGGCCATGCGCTATCCGCCAGCATGCCACAGACACAGACACAACGCCCCTCCTATGGGGTGCACACCGTGCCGTGTGTTTTGGGTTGGCGAAAAAGTTTTGTATTTTTTTTTTCATCCGCCCGCCTGCCTTCTCTGCCCCTCCTCTCGTGCCGTGTCCTCAACCTGCAGCCGAAACGCAGCGAGTTGATGAGCGCGCATGGATATGGGATATGGGTATGGGGTGGGGGTGGGGGTGCGTGGCGGCCCCCCCTCTTTGTGCCCTTTTCTTTTCTGAGGCCTGGGGATGGGCATGACGGGGCCCAGCTGGGTGCACTGGGGGCACACGCGCGCGCTCCGCCCGTGTCCAGTAAGACGGGCACTCTCGGTGTGTGGCGCCTGTGATCCCCTGCACTTGGCACGTGGCCCCGTAGCCACGCGGGATCGTGGTGGAGTGGAAATAGTCATCTTGTAACTCTTGTTTCCTGCTGCTGCGCTCTGGCAGAGCCCAGCAGCATGCTGATGTGATTCTGCGCCTTTCCTTCTTCTTCTTGTGCATTGCATTCCTTCGCGAGAACATGCCATGCGGTGGATGTTTGCACGCGACACGAATTCAGCGATGGCCTCACACAACTGAAGAAGGAAAGCGTGAAACCTGAAAACGGAAAAGTGAAAAGTGAAAACTGAAACACGGAAACACGGAAAATCAATCTCATATTCGCACCAGACGCTTGCAAATATTGAACACAGCTCTCGGTGGAGCGGAACGCCAAATAACCCAACACACACTGCGGTTCATGGGCGTGCGCTGCACCCTTTTACCTTTTACCTTTCACGTTTTATCGTTTCTTCGTTTCTTCTCCCCACATCATTTTTTTCTGGACCTCGTGGTGATTTTGTCACCGCTGCCAAGTGTGACGTCAGCCGCGCTCTGCAGTGCAGGTTCCGTGCCCCCTCACCCCTCCCCTGCTCTCTGCTGTTGCGGCTGTACGCGAGTTCGCTGGTGCCGGTACCGATGTGCCTGCCGCCTGACACTGCCCCCGCGGTATCAGACGGCTTCCACACGGCACGGGCACGGGTGTGCCCGCGGCGGCGCAGCCAAACGGCATGGATATGGATGCGGGGTGGTGCGTGTGGAGGTAGCACCAGACTTCGCTCGGTGCGACCTACACTAAACAGAAAGGCGAACGTGTGTGTGTGTGTGTGGAAGGGGAAGCACTGGTTTTCCAGATTTTCTTCTTTGGCTTTTTGGTGGTTGCTGCTACTGCCGTTCGCTGATTTTTTTGTGGGCCCCACGAATCTCAGCCACGGCTGGCGACCCGGTCTTCGCAGAGGGGAGGCGTTCAGGTGTGATAGACGGAAAAGGGCGCTGCTGCCCCACCTGCGGGCTGTGCTGGTCGGGACGGACGGATTACTCGTCAACGTCGACCGCTGATCCCACACGGCTGTGTGTTGCTGCGCTCGCTGACCCTTGACTGATCTCTCGGGGTGGTGATCTGCAGACGCTGTGTGTGGGTTCTGTGTGCATCCCCGTGGCTGCTGGGCAGTCGCAGTGCCGCCTTCCAACAAAACCCTGTGCGCTACGCCCGCCACGGGCAAGCGTCGTTCCCGGAGGAACTTCACCAATTCAATATTTTGCTGGGCGGCTTGCTGCCGACAGCACACAATCCCGTTATTTTTCCACTCTCCACTCTCCACTCTCAATTCCACACGCCCTTATTGTTACTTGCTGACGCGCTTTTGGAAAGCCTCGCTTTCCAGTTTATCCTCTTCCCCCTTCATCGGGACGAGCTACGGCCCTGTGAGCTACGAGCCGGAGATGCAGATGCAAATGCAAACAAGCGAACCGAACCAAACCCGAAGTCCTGCCTCCCCACCCCCGTCCCCCCCAACATCTCTGGGCAGTTGGTCCATCCCCCCCATATGAATTGCTTTGCTGTGCAGTTTTCAGCGATGACGTGCATCCACACCACACCACGCCCCCCGCCGCAGGTTTTACCCTTTTTTACTTTCACACTCCCAGGCCGCACCATGAAGCTGGCAACACTGCTTGTCCTAGTTGTGATGGCAGGGACGTGCGACGGGTTTCTTTGGGGCAAGGGCAAGTCGTCTTGGGGCAAGTCGAAGTCGAAGTCGAAGTCGCATGGCGGCATCTGGGGTAAGTCGAAGTCGCATGGCGGCATCTGGGGTAAGTCGAAGTCGCATGGCGGCATCTGGGGTAAGTCGAAGTCGCCTGGCGGCATCTGGGGTAAGTCGAAGTCGCCTGGCGGCATCTGGGATAAGTACGGGAAGGCTATCTTCGGCGGCCGCGGCGGCAGCCCGCCCACCACAGGCCCCCTGACACCCTGTGGGGAGGGGATCGTGGTGGAGGCGATTAAGGAGTACAAGCCTGTGGTGGAGTCGATTGTGGAGGTGCTCGAGGAGGAGGAGGCCGCCTTCCGCCCGCTGCTGGTGCGCATGGCGTGGCACTCGATGGCGCAGTACAACCCTGCGCTGAAGCCGATTGGCGGTGGTGCGGGTGGGTGCCTGCGGCCCGGCGGTCCCGAACACAACCTGGGGGAGAACAAGGGGCTGGACGTGGCGGCGGAAAAGCTCGAGAAGGTGAAGAAGGCGCACCCCTTCGTGACGTACGCAGACCTGTACCAGCTGGCGGGGAACACGGCCCTCGAGTACATGGGGAGCCCGTCGCTGCACTTCAAGCCCGGGCGGCGCGACTACGAGGCGTCGGAGCTGGCGGGGCAGTGCGTCGCAGACAACACCCGGATGCCCACAAAGCGCATCAACGAGGACTGGTTCCCCCACCGGGACACGCTGAAGTACCTGTTTGAGAAGTTTGGGGAGCTGGGGATCTCGCTGGACACCGACAAGGACGCGTTGTACAAGATCGTCAGCCTCCTCGGAGCCCACAACATGGGGGGGATGCACAAGGAAATCAGCGGGAACGAGGGGCAGTGGACGGCGGACAACCACGTGTTCGGGAACGAGTACTTTTACAACCTTGAGCGGGGGGCCTGGGGGCCGTACACGGCCCGGATGTGGGGGACTGACCTGCAGTACAAGGGAGGCCCCGGTCTGCGCTTCGTGATGCTGCCGATCGACATGGTGCTGCGGCACGACAGGCGCCTGCGCAAGATTGTGCGCGAGTTCATGAACGACAAGGCCCTGTTTGCGAAGCACTTCCGGGTGGCGTGGCAGCAGATCCAGGACAACTGCTACGACCACTGATCGTCTGCCCCTCCCGATCTCATGTGCGGCCCCGCCCGCCCGCCCGCCCGCCCGCGCACGCAGCGTGTTCCTCAATTGCTGCGACGGCGTCCCCGACCATTCAACAACAAACACCATCCTCCATGCGCGCGCGCCCATCGGCCATGCGCTATCCGCCAGCATGCCACAGACACAGACACAACGCCCCTCCTATGGGGTGCACACCGTGCCGTGTGTTTTGGGTTGGCGAAAAAGTTTTGTATTTTTTTTTTCATCCGCCCGCCTGCCTTCTCTGCCCCTCCTCTCGTGCCGTGTCCTCAACCTGCAGCCGAAACGCAGCGAGTTGATGAGCGCGCATGGATATGGGATATGGGTATGGGGTGGGGGTGGGGGTGCGTGGCGGCCCCCCCTCTTTGTGCCCTTTTCTTTTCTGAGGCCTGGGGATGGGCATGACGGGGCCCAGCTGGGTGCACTGGGGGCACACGCGCGCGCTCCGCCCGTGTCCAGTAAGACGGGCACTCTCGGTGTGTGGCGCCTGTGATCCCCTGCACTTGGCACGTGGCCCCGTAGCCACGCGGGATCGTGGTGGAGTGGAAATAGTCATCTTGTAACTCTTGTTTCCTGCTGCTGCGCTCTGGCAGAGCCCAGCAGCATGCTGATGTGATTCTGCGCCTTTCCTTCTTCTTCTTGTGCATTGCATTCCTTCGCGAGAACATGCCATGCGGTGGATGTTTGCACGCGACACGAATTCAGCGATGGCCTCACACAACTGAAGAAGGAAAGCGTGAAACCTGAAAACGGAAAAGTGAAAAGTGAAAACTGAAACACGGAAACACGGAAAATCAATCTCATATTCGCACCAGACGCTTGCAAATATTGAACACAGCTCTCGGTGGAGCGGAACGCCAAATAACCCAACACACACTGCGGTTCATGGGCGTGCGCTGCACCCTTTTACCTTTTACCTTTCACGTTTTATCGTTTCTTCGTTTCTTCTCCCCACATCATTTTTTTCTGGACCTCGTGGTGATTTTGTCACCGCTGCCAAGTGTGACGTCAGCCGCGCTCTGCAGTGCAGGTTCCGTGCCCCCTCACCCCTCCCCTGCTCTCTGCTGTTGCGGCTGTACGCGAGTTCGCTGGTGCCGGTACCGATGTGCCTGCCGCCTGACACTGCCCCCGCGGTATCAGACGGCTTCCACACGGCACGGGCACGGGTGTGCCCGCGGCGGCGCAGCCAAACGGCATGGATATGGATGCGGGGTGGTGCGTGTGGAGGTAGCACCAGACTTCGCTCGGTGCGACCTACACTAAACAGAAAGGCGAACGTGTGTGTGTGTGTGTGGAAGGGGAAGCACTGGTTTTCCAGATTTTCTTCTTTGGCTTTTTGGTGGTTGCTGCTACTGCCGTTCGCTGATTTTTTTGTGGGCCCCACGAATCTCAGCCACGGCTGGCGACCCGGTCTTCGCAGAGGGGAGGCGTTCAGGTGTGATAGACGGAAAAGGGCGCTGCTGCCCCACCTGCGGGCTGTGCTGGTCGGGACGGACGGATTACTCGTCAACGTCGACCGCTGATCCCACACGGCTGTGTGTTGCTGCGCTCGCTGACCCTTGACTGATCTCTCGGGGTGGTGATCTGCAGACGCTGTGTGTGGGTTCTGTGTGCATCCCCGTGGCTGCTGGGCAGTCGCAGTGCCGCCTTCCAACAAAACCCTGTGCGCTACGCCCGCCACGGGCAAGCGTCGTTCCCGGAGGAACTTCACCAATTCAATATTTTGCTGGGCGGCTTGCTGCCGACAGCACACAATCCCGTTATTTTTCCACTCTCCACTCTCCACTCTCAATTCCACACGCCCTTATTGTTACTTGCTGACGCGCTTTTGGAAAGCCTCGCTTTCCAGTTTATCCTCTTCCCCCTTCATCGGGACGAGCTACGGCCCTGTGAGCTACGAGCCGGAGATGCAGATGCAAATGCAAACAAGCGAACCGAACCAAACCCGAAGTCCTGCCTCCCCACCCCCGTCCCCCCCAACATCTCTGGGCAGTTGGTCCATCCCCCCCATATGAATTGCTTTGCTGTGCAGTTTTCAGCGATGACGTGCATCCACACCACACCACGCCCCCCGCCGCAGGTTTTACCCTTTTTTACTTTCACACTCCCAGGCCGCACCATGAAGCTGGCAACACTGCTTGTCCTAGTTGTGATGGCAGGGACGTGCGACGGGTTTCTTTGGGGCAAGGGCAAGTCGTCTTGGGGCAAGTCGAAGTCGAAGTCGAAGTCGCATGGCGGCATCTGGGGTAAGTCGAAGTCGCATGGCGGCATCTGGGGTAAGTCGAAGTCGCATGGCGGCATCTGGGGTAAGTCGAAGTCGCCTGGCGGCATCTGGGATAAGTACGGGAAGGCTATCTTCGGCGGCCGCGGCGGCAGCCCGCCCACCACAGGCCCCCTGACACCCTGTGGGGAGGGGATCGTGGTGGAGGCGATTAAGGAGTACAAGCCTGTGGTGGAGTCGATTGTGGAGGTGCTCGAGGAGGAGGAGGCCGCCTTCCGCCCGCTGCTGGTGCGCATGGCGTGGCACTCGATGGCGCAGTACAACCCTGCGCTGAAGCCGATTGGCGGTGGTGCGGGTGGGTGCCTGCGGCCCGGCGGTCCCGAACACAACCTGGGGGAGAACAAGGGGCTGGACGTGGCGGCGGAAAAGCTCGAGAAGGTGAAGAAGGCGCACCCCTTCGTGACGTACGCAGACCTGTACCAGCTGGCGGGGAACACGGCCCTCGAGTACATGGGGAGCCCGTCGCTGCACTTCAAGCCCGGGCGGCGCGACTACGAGGCGTCGGAGCTGGCGGGGCAGTGCGTCGCAGACAACACCCGGATGCCCACAAAGCGCATCAACGAGGACTGGTTCCCCCACCGGGACACGCTGAAGTACCTGTTTGAGAAGTTTGGGGAGCTGGGGATCTCGCTGGACACCGACAAGGACGCGTTGTACAAGATCGTCAGCCTCCTCGGAGCCCACAACATGGGGGGGATGCACAAGGAAATCAGCGGGAACGAGGGGCAGTGGACGGCGGACAACCACGTGTTCGGGAACGAGTACTTTTACAACCTTGAGCGGGGGGCCTGGGGGCCGTACACGGCCCGGATGTGGGGGACTGACCTGCAGTACAAGGGAGGCCCCGGTCTGCGCTTCGTGATGCTGCCGATCGACATGGTGCTGCGGCACGACAGGCGCCTGCGCAAGATTGTGCGCGAGTTCATGAACGACAAGGCCCTGTTTGCGAAGCACTTCCGGGTGGCGTGGCAGCAGATCCAGGACAACTGCTACGACCACTGATCGTCTGCCCCTCCCGATCTCATGTGCGGCCCCGCCCGCCCGCGCACGCAGCGTGTTCCTCAATTGCTGCGACGGCGTCCCCGACCATTCAACAACAAACACCATCCTCCATGCGCGCGCGCCCATCGGCCATGCGCTATCCGCCAGCATGCCACAGACACAGACACAACGCCCCTCCTATGGGGTGCACACCGTGCCGTGTGTTTTGGGTTGGCGAAAAAGTTTTGTATTTTTTTTTTCATCCGCCCGCCTGCCTTCTCTGCCCCTCCTCTCGTGCCGTGTCCTCAACCTGCAGCCGAAACGCAGCGAGTTGATGAGCGCGCATGGATATGGGATATGGGTATGGGGTGGGGGTGGGGGTGCGTGGCGGCCCCCCCTCTTTGTGCCCTTTTCTTTTCTGAGGCCTGGGGATGGGCATGACGGGGCCCAGCTGGGTGCACTGGGGGCACACGCGCGCGCTCCGCCCGTGTCCAGTAAGACGGGCACTCTCGGTGTGTGGCGCCTGTGATCCCCTGCACTTGGCACGTGGCCCCGTAGCCACGCGGGATCGTGGTGGAGTGGAAATAGTCATCTTGTAACTCTTGTTTCCTGCTGCTGCGCTCTGGCAGAGCCCAGCAGCATGCTGATGTGATTCTGCGCCTTTCCTTCTTCTTCTTGTGCATTGCATTCCTTCGCGAGAACATGCCATGCGGTGGATGTTTGCACGCGACACGAATTCAGCGATGGCCTCACACAACTGAAGAAGGAAAGCGTGAAACCTGAAAACGGAAAAGTGAAAAGTGAAAACTGAAACACGGAAACACGGAAAATCAATCTCATATTCGCACCAGACGCTTGCAAATATTGAACACAGCTCTCGGTGGAGCGGAACGCCAAATAACCCAACACACACTGCGGTTCATGGGCGTGCGCTGCACCCTTTTACCTTTTACCTTTCACGTTTTATCGTTTCTTCGTTTCTTCTCCCCACATCATTTTTTTCTGGACCTCGTGGTGATTTTGTCACCGCTGCCAAGTGTGACGTCAGCCGCGCTCTGCAGTGCAGGTTCCGTGCCCCCTCACCCCTCCCCTGCTCTCTGCTGTTGCGGCTGTACGCGAGTTCGCTGGTGCCGGTACCGATGTGCCTGCCGCCTGACACTGCCCCCGCGGTATCAGACGGCTTCCACACGGCACGGGCACGGGTGTGCCCGCGGCGGCGCAGCCAAACGGCATGGATATGGATGCGGGGTGGTGCGTGTGGAGGTAGCACCAGACTTCGCTCGGTGCGACCTACACTAAACAGAAAGGCGAACGTGTGTGTGTGTGTGTGGAAGGGGAAGCACTGGTTTTCCAGATTTTCTTCTTTGGCTTTTTGGTGGTTGCTGCTACTGCCGTTCGCTGATTTTTTTGTGGGCCCCACGAATCTCAGCCACGGCTGGCGACCCGGTCTTCGCAGAGGGGAGGCGTTCAGGTGTGATAGACGGAAAAGGGCGCTGCTGCCCCACCTGCGGGCTGTGCTGGTCGGGACGGACGGATTACTCGTCAACGTCGACCGCTGATCCCACACGGCTGTGTGTTGCTGCGCTCGCTGACCCTTGACTGATCTCTCGGGGTGGTGATCTGCAGACGCTGTGTGTGGGTTCTGTGTGCATCCCCGTGGCTGCTGGGCAGTCGCAGTGCCGCCTTCCAACAAAACCCTGTGCGCTACGCCCGCCACGGGCAAGCGTCGTTCCCGGAGGAACTTCACCAATTCAATATTTTGCTGGGCGGCTTGCTGCCGACAGCACACAATCCCGTTATTTTTCCACTCTCCACTCTCCACTCTCAATTCCACACGCCCTTATTGTTACTTGCTGACGCGCTTTTGGAAAGCCTCGCTTTCCAGTTTATCCTCTTCCCCCTTCATCGGGACGAGCTACGGCCCTGTGAGCTACGAGCCGGAGATGCAGATGCAAATGCAAACAAGCGAACCGAACCAAACCCGAAGTCCTGCCTCCCCACCCCCGTCCCCCCCAACATCTCTGGGCAGTTGGTCCATCCCCCCCATATGAATTGCTTTGCTGTGCAGTTTTCAGCGATGACGTGCATCCACACCACACCACGCCCCCCGCCGCAGGTTTTACCCTTTTTTACTTTCACACTCCCAGGCCGCACCATGAAGCTGGCAACACTGCTTGTCCTAGTTGTGATGGCAGGGACGTGCGACGGGTTTCTTTGGGGCAAGGGCAAGTCGTCTTGGGGCAAGTCGAAGTCGAAGTCGAAGTCGCATGGCGGCATCTGGGGTAAGTCGAAGTCGCATGGCGGCATCTGGGGTAAGTCGAAGTCGCATGGCGGCATCTGGGGTAAGTCGAAGTCGCCTGGCGGCATCTGGGATAAGTACGGGAAGGCTATCTTCGGCGGCCGCGGCGGCAGCCCGCCCACCACAGGCCCCCTGACACCCTGTGGGGAGGGGATCGTGGTGGAGGCGATTAAGGAGTACAAGCCTGTGGTGGAGTCGATTGTGGAGGTGCTCGAGGAGGAGGAGGCCGCCTTCCGCCCGCTGCTGGTGCGCATGGCGTGGCACTCGATGGCGCAGTACAACCCTGCGCTGAAGCCGATTGGCGGTGGTGCGGGTGGGTGCCTGCGGCCCGGCGGTCCCGAACACAACCTGGGGGAGAACAAGGGGCTGGACGTGGCGGCGGAAAAGCTCGAGAAGGTGAAGAAGGCGCACCCCTTCGTGACGTACGCAGACCTGTACCAGCTGGCGGGGAACACGGCCCTCGAGTACATGGGGAGCCCGTCGCTGCACTTCAAGCCCGGGCGGCGCGACTACGAGGCGTCGGAGCTGGCGGGGCAGTGCGTCGCAGACAACACCCGGATGCCCACAAAGCGCATCAACGAGGACTGGTTCCCCCACCGGGACACGCTGAAGTACCTGTTTGAGAAGTTTGGGGAGCTGGGGATCTCGCTGGACACCGACAAGGACGCGTTGTACAAGATCGTCAGCCTCCTCGGAGCCCACAACATGGGGGGGATGCACAAGGAAATCAGCGGGAACGAGGGGCAGTGGACGGCGGACAACCACGTGTTCGGGAACGAGTACTTTTACAACCTTGAGCGGGGGGCCTGGGGGCCGTACACGGCCCGGATGTGGGGGACTGACCTGCAGTACAAGGGAGGCCCCGGTCTGCGCTTCGTGATGCTGCCGATCGACATGGTGCTGCGGCACGACAGGCGCCTGCGCAAGATTGTGCGCGAGTTCATGAACGACAAGGCCCTGTTTGCGAAGCACTTCCGGGTGGCGTGGCAGCAGATCCAGGACAACTGCTACGACCACTGATCGTCTGCCCCTCCCGATCTCATGTGCGGCCCCGCCCGCCCGCCCGCCCGCCCGCGCACGCAGCGTGTTCCTCAATTGCTGCGACGGCGTCCCCGACCATTCAACAACAAACACCATCCTCCATGCGCGCGCGCCCATCGGCCATGCGCTATCCGCCAGCATGCCACAGACACAGACACAACGCCCCTCCTATGGGGTGCACACCGTGCCGTGTGTTTTGGGTTGGCGAAAAAGTTTTGTATTTTTTTTTTCATCCGCCCGCCTGCCTTCTCTGCCCCTCCTCTCGTGCCGTGTCCTCAACCTGCAGCCGAAACGCAGCGAGTTGATGAGCGCGCATGGATATGGGATATGGGTATGGGGTGGGGGTGGGGGTGCGTGGCGGCCCCCCCTCTTTGTGCCCTTTTCTTTTCTGAGGCCTGGGGATGGGCATGACGGGGCCCAGCTGGGTGCACTGGGGGCACACGCGCGCGCTCCGCCCGTGTCCAGTAAGACGGGCACTCTCGGTGTGTGGCGCCTGTGATCCCCTGCACTTGGCACGTGGCCCCGTAGCCACGCGGGATCGTGGTGGAGTGGAAATAGTCATCTTGTAACTCTTGTTTCCTGCTGCTGCGCTCTGGCAGAGCCCAGCAGCATGCTGATGTGATTCTGCGCCTTTCCTTCTTCTTCTTGTGCATTGCATTCCTTCGCGAGAACATGCCATGCGGTGGATGTTTGCACGCGACACGAATTCAGCGATGGCCTCACACAACTGAAGAAGGAAAGCGTGAAACCTGAAAACGGAAAAGTGAAAAGTGAAAACTGAAACACGGAAACACGGAAAATCAATCTCATATTCGCACCAGACGCTTGCAAATATTGAACACAGCTCTCGGTGGAGCGGAACGCCAAATAACCCAACACACACTGCGGTTCATGGGCGTGCGCTGCACCCTTTTACCTTTTACCTTTCACGTTTTATCGTTTCTTCGTTTCTTCTCCCCACATCATTTTTTTCTGGACCTCGTGGTGATTTTGTCACCGCTGCCAAGTGTGACGTCAGCCGCGCTCTGCAGTGCAGGTTCCGTGCCCCCTCACCCCTCCCCTGCTCTCTGCTGTTGCGGCTGTACGCGAGTTCGCTGGTGCCGGTACCGATGTGCCTGCCGCCTGACACTGCCCCCGCGGTATCAGACGGCTTCCACACGGCACGGGCACGGGTGTGCCCGCGGCGGCGCAGCCAAACGGCATGGATATGGATGCGGGGTGGTGCGTGTGGAGGTAGCACCAGACTTCGCTCGGTGCGACCTACACTAAACAGAAAGGCGAACGTGTGTGTGTGTGTGTGGAAGGGGAAGCACTGGTTTTCCAGATTTTCTTCTTTGGCTTTTTGGTGGTTGCTGCTACTGCCGTTCGCTGATTTTTTTGTGGGCCCCACGAATCTCAGCCACGGCTGGCGACCCGGTCTTCGCAGAGGGGAGGCGTTCAGGTGTGATAGACGGAAAAGGGCGCTGCTGCCCCACCTGCGGGCTGTGCTGGTCGGGACGGACGGATTACTCGTCAACGTCGACCGCTGATCCCACACGGCTGTGTGTTGCTGCGCTCGCTGACCCTTGACTGATCTCTCGGGGTGGTGATCTGCAGACGCTGTGTGTGGGTTCTGTGTGCATCCCCGTGGCTGCTGGGCAGTCGCAGTGCCGCCTTCCAACAAAACCCTGTGCGCTACGCCCGCCACGGGCAAGCGTCGTTCCCGGAGGAACTTCACCAATTCAATATTTTGCTGGGCGGCTTGCTGCCGACAGCACACAATCCCGTTATTTTTCCACTCTCCACTCTCCACTCTCAATTCCACACGCCCTTATTGTTACTTGCTGACGCGCTTTTGGAAAGCCTCGCTTTCCAGTTTATCCTCTTCCCCCTTCATCGGGACGAGCTACGGCCCTGTGAGCTACGAGCCGGAGATGCAGATGCAAATGCAAACAAGCGAACCGAACCAAACCCGAAGTCCTGCCTCCCCACCCCCGTCCCCCCCAACATCTCTGGGCAGTTGGTCCATCCCCCCCATATGAATTGCTTTGCTGTGCAGTTTTCAGCGATGACGTGCATCCACACCACACCACGCCCCCCGCCGCAGGTTTTACCCTTTTTTACTTTCACACTCCCAGGCCGCACCATGAAGCTGGCAACACTGCTTGTCCTAGTTGTGATGGCAGGGACGTGCGACGGGTTTCTTTGGGGCAAGGGCAAGTCGTCTTGGGGCAAGTCGAAGTCGAAGTCGAAGTCGCATGGCGGCATCTGGGGTAAGTCGAAGTCGCATGGCGGCATCTGGGGTAAGTCGAAGTCGCATGGCGGCATCTGGGGTAAGTCGAAGTCGCCTGGCGGCATCTGGGATAAGTACGGGAAGGCTATCTTCGGCGGCCGCGGCGGCAGCCCGCCCACCACAGGCCCCCTGACACCCTGTGGGGAGGGGATCGTGGTGGAGGCGATTAAGGAGTACAAGCCTGTGGTGGAGTCGATTGTGGAGGTGCTCGAGGAGGAGGAGGCCGCCTTCCGCCCGCTGCTGGTGCGCATGGCGTGGCACTCGATGGCGCAGTACAACCCTGCGCTGAAGCCGATTGGCGGTGGTGCGGGTGGGTGCCTGCGGCCCGGCGGTCCCGAACACAACCTGGGGGAGAACAAGGGGCTGGACGTGGCGGCGGAAAAGCTCGAGAAGGTGAAGAAGGCGCACCCCTTCGTGACGTACGCAGACCTGTACCAGCTGGCGGGGAACACGGCCCTCGAGTACATGGGGAGCCCGTCGCTGCACTTCAAGCCCGGGCGGCGCGACTACGAGGCGTCGGAGCTGGCGGGGCAGTGCGTCGCAGACAACACCCGGATGCCCACAAAGCGCATCAACGAGGACTGGTTCCCCCACCGGGACACGCTGAAGTACCTGTTTGAGAAGTTTGGGGAGCTGGGGATCTCGCTGGACACCGACAAGGACGCGTTGTACAAGATCGTCAGCCTCCTCGGAGCCCACAACATGGGGGGGATGCACAAGGAAATCAGCGGGAACGAGGGGCAGTGGACGGCGGACAACCACGTGTTCGGGAACGAGTACTTTTACAACCTTGAGCGGGGGGCCTGGGGGCCGTACACGGCCCGGATGTGGGGGACTGACCTGCAGTACAAGGGAGGCCCCGGTCTGCGCTTCGTGATGCTGCCGATCGACATGGTGCTGCGGCACGACAGGCGCCTGCGCAAGATTGTGCGCGAGTTCATGAACGACAAGGCCCTGTTTGCGAAGCACTTCCGGGTGGCGTGGCAGCAGATCCAGGACAACTGCTACGACCACTGATCGTCTGCCCCTCCCGATCTCATGTGCGGCCCCGCCCGCCCGCGCACGCAGCGTGTTCCTCAATTGCTGCGACGGCGTCCCCGACCATTCAACAACAAACACCATCCTCCATGCGCGCGCGCCCATCGGCCATGCGCTATCCGCCAGCATGCCACAGACACAGACACAACGCCCCTCCTATGGGGTGCACACCGTGCCGTGTGTTTTGGGTTGGCGAAAAAGTTTTGTATTTTTTTTTTCATCCGCCCGCCTGCCTTCTCTGCCCCTCCTCTCGTGCCGTGTCCTCAACCTGCAGCCGAAACGCAGCGAGTTGATGAGCGCGCATGGATATGGGATATGGGTATGGGGTGGGGGTGGGGGTGCGTGGCGGCCCCCCCTCTTTGTGCCCTTTTCTTTTCTGAGGCCTGGGGATGGGCATGACGGGGCCCAGCTGGGTGCACTGGGGGCACACGCGCGCGCTCCGCCCGTGTCCAGTAAGACGGGCACTCTCGGTGTGTGGCGCCTGTGATCCCCTGCACTTGGCACGTGGCCCCGTAGCCACGCGGGATCGTGGTGGAGTGGAAATAGTCATCTTGTAACTCTTGTTTCCTGCTGCTGCGCTCTGGCAGAGCCCAGCAGCATGCTGATGTGATTCTGCGCCTTTCCTTCTTCTTCTTGTGCATTGCATTCCTTCGCGAGAACATGCCATGCGGTGGATGTTTGCACGCGACACGAATTCAGCGATGGCCTCACACAACTGAAGAAGGAAAGCGTGAAACCTGAAAACGGAAAAGTGAAAAGTGAAAACTGAAACACGGAAACACGGAAAATCAATCTCATATTCGCACCAGACGCTTGCAAATATTGAACACAGCTCTCGGTGGAGCGGAACGCCAAATATCCCAACACACACTGCGGTTCATGGGCGTGCGCTGCACCCTTTTACCTTTTACCTTTCACGTTTTATCGTTTCTTCGTTTCTTCTCCCCACATCATTTTTTTCTGGACCTCGTGGTGATTTTGTCACCGCTGCCAAGTGTGACGTCAGCCGCGCTCTGCAGTGCAGGTTCCGTGCCCCCTCACCCCTCCCCTGCTCTCTGCTGTTGCGGCTGTACGCGAGTTCGCTGGTGCCGGTACCGATGTGCCTGCCGCCTGACACTGCCCCCGCGGTATCAGACGGCTTCCACACGGCACGGGCACGGGTGTGCCCGCGGCGGCGCAGCCAAACGGCATGGATATGGATGCGGGGTGGTGCGTGTGGAGGTAGCACCAGACTTCGCTCGGTGCGACCTACACTAAACAGAAAGGCGAACGTGTGTGTGTGTGTGTGGAAGGGGAAGCACTGGTTTTCCAGATTTTCTTCTTTGGCTTTTTGGTGGTTGCTGCTACTGCCGTTCGCTGATTTTTTTGTGGGCCCCACGAATCTCAGCCACGGCTGGCGACCCGGTCTTCGCAGAGGGGAGGCGTTCAGGTGTGATAGACGGAAAAGGGCGCTGCTGCCCCACCTGCGGGCTGTGCTGGTCGGGACGGACGGATTACTCGTCAACGTCGACCGCTGATCCCACACGGCTGTGTGTTGCTGCGCTCGCTGACCCTTGACTGATCTCTCGGGGTGGTGATCTGCAGACGCTGTGTGTGGGTTCTGTGTGCATCCCCGTGGCTGCTGGGCAGTCGCAGTGCCGCCTTCCAACAAAACCCTGTGCGCTACGCCCGCCACGGGCAAGCGTCGTTCCCGGAGGAACTTCACCAATTCAATATTTTGCTGGGCGGCTTGCTGCCGACAGCACACAATCCCGTTATTTTTCCACTCTCCACTCTCCACTCTCAATTCCACACGCCCTTATTGTTACTTGCTGACGCGCTTTTGGAAAGCCTCGCTTTCCAGTTTATCCTCTTCCCCCTTCATCGGGACGAGCTACGGCCCTGTGAGCTACGAGCCGGAGATGCAGATGCAAATGCAAACAAGCGAACCGAACCAAACCCGAAGTCCTGCCTCCCCACCCCCGTCCCCCCCAACATCTCTGGGCAGTTGGTCCATCCCCCCCATATGAATTGCTTTGCTGTGCAGTTTTCAGCGATGACGTGCATCCACACCACACCACGCCCCCCGCCGCAGGTTTTACCCTTTTTTACTTTCACACTCCCAGGCCGCACCATGAAGCTGGCAACACTGCTTGTCCTAGTTGTGATGGCAGGGACGTGCGACGGGTTTCTTTGGGGCAAGGGCAAGTCGTCTTGGGGCAAGTCGAAGTCGAAGTCGAAGTCGCATGGCGGCATCTGGGGTAAGTCGAAGTCGCATGGCGGCATCTGGGGTAAGTCGAAGTCGCATGGCGGCATCTGGGGTAAGTCGAAGTCGCCTGGCGGCATCTGGGATAAGTACGGGAAGGCTATCTTCGGCGGCCGCGGCGGCAGCCCGCCCACCACAGGCCCCCTGACACCCTGTGGGGAGGGGATCGTGGTGGAGGCGATTAAGGAGTACAAGCCTGTGGTGGAGTCGATTGTGGAGGTGCTCGAGGAGGAGGAGGCCGCCTTCCGCCCGCTGCTGGTGCGCATGGCGTGGCACTCGATGGCGCAGTACAACCCTGCGCTGAAGCCGATTGGCGGTGGTGCGGGTGGGTGCCTGCGGCCCGGCGGTCCCGAACACAACCTGGGGGAGAACAAGGGGCTGGACGTGGCGGCGGAAAAGCTCGAGAAGGTGAAGAAGGCGCACCCCTTCGTGACGTACGCAGACCTGTACCAGCTGGCGGGGAACACGGCCCTCGAGTACATGGGGAGCCCGTCGCTGCACTTCAAGCCCGGGCGGCGCGACTACGAGGCGTCGGAGCTGGCGGGGCAGTGCGTCGCAGACAACACCCGGATGCCCACAAAGCGCATCAACGAGGACTGGTTCCCCCACCGGGACACGCTGAAGTACCTGTTTGAGAAGTTTGGGGAGCTGGGGATCTCGCTGGACACCGACAAGGACGCGTTGTACAAGATCGTCAGCCTCCTCGGAGCCCACAACATGGGGGGGATGCACAAGGAAATCAGCGGGAACGAGGGGCAGTGGACGGCGGACAACCACGTGTTCGGGAACGAGTACTTTTACAACCTTGAGCGGGGGGCCTGGGGGCCGTACACGGCCCGGATGTGGGGGACTGACCTGCAGTACAAGGGAGGCCCCGGTCTGCGCTTCGTGATGCTGCCGATCGACATGGTGCTGCGGCACGACAGGCGCCTGCGCAAGATTGTGCGCGAGTTCATGAACGACAAGGCCCTGTTTGCGAAGCACTTCCGGGTGGCGTGGCAGCAGATCCAGGACAACTGCTACGACCACTGATCGTCTGCCCCTCCCGATCTCATGTGCGGCCCCGCCCGCCCGCCCGCCCGCCCGCGCACGCAGCGTGTTCCTCAATTGCTGCGACGGCGTCCCCGACCATTCAACAACAAACACCATCCTCCATGCGCGCGCGCCCATCGGCCATGCGCTATCCGCCAGCATGCCACAGACACAGACACAACGCCCCTCCTATGGGGTGCACACCGTGCCGTGTGTTTTGGGTTGGCGAAAAAGTTTTGTATTTTTTTTTTCATCCGCCCGCCTGCCTTCTCTGCCCCTCCTCTCGTGCCGTGTCCTCAACCTGCAGCCGAAACGCAGCGAGTTGATGAGCGCGCATGGATATGGGATATGGGTATGGGGTGGGGGTGGGGGTGCGTGGCGGCCCCCCCTCTTTGTGCCCTTTTCTTTTCTGAGGCCTGGGGATGGGCATGACGGGGCCCAGCTGGGTGCACTGGGGGCACACGCGCGCGCTCCGCCCGTGTCCAGTAAGACGGGCACTCTCGGTGTGTGGCGCCTGTGATCCCCTGCACTTGGCACGTGGCCCCGTAGCCACGCGGGATCGTGGTGGAGTGGAAATAGTCATCTTGTAACTCTTGTTTCCTGCTGCTGCGCTCTGGCAGAGCCCAGCAGCATGCTGATGTGATTCTGCGCCTTTCCTTCTTCTTCTTGTGCATTGCATTCCTTCGCGAGAACATGCCATGCGGTGGATGTTTGCACGCGACACGAATTCAGCGATGGCCTCACACAACTGAAGAAGGAAAGCGTGAAACCTGAAAACGGAAAAGTGAAAAGTGAAAACTGAAACACGGAAACACGGAAAATCAATCTCATATTCGCACCAGACGCTTGCAAATATTGAACACAGCTCTCGGTGGAGCGGAACGCCAAATAACCCAACACACACTGCGGTTCATGGGCGTGCGCTGCACCCTTTTACCTTTTACCTTTCACGTTTTATCGTTTCTTCGTTTCTTCTCCCCACATCATTTTTTTCTGGACCTCGTGGTGATTTTGTCACCGCTGCCAAGTGTGACGTCAGCCGCGCTCTGCAGTGCAGGTTCCGTGCCCCCTCACCCCTCCCCTGCTCTCTGCTGTTGCGGCTGTACGCGAGTTCGCTGGTGCCGGTACCGATGTGCCTGCCGCCTGACACTGCCCCCGCGGTATCAGACGGCTTCCACACGGCACGGGCACGGGTGTGCCCGCGGCGGCGCAGCCAAACGGCATGGATATGGATGCGGGGTGGTGCGTGTGGAGGTAGCACCAGACTTCGCTCGGTGCGACCTACACTAAACAGAAAGGCGAACGTGTGTGTGTGTGTGTGTGGAAGGGGAAGCACTGGTTTTCCAGATTTTCTTCTTTGGCTTTTTGGTGGTTGCTGCTACTGCCGTTCGCTGATTTTTTTGTGGGCCCCACGAATCTCAGCCACGGCTGGCGACCCGGTCTTCGCAGAGGGGAGGCGTTCAGGTGTGATAGACGGAAAAGGGCGCTGCTGCCCCACCTGCGGGCTGTGCTGGTCGGGACGGACGGATTACTCGTCAACGTCGACCGCTGATCCCACACGGCTGTGTGTTGCTGCGCTCGCTGACCCTTGACTGATCTCTCGGGGTGGTGATCTGCAGACGCTGTGTGTGGGTTCTGTGTGCATCCCCGTGGCTGCTGGGCAGTCGCAGTGCCGCCTTCCAACAAAACCCTGTGCGCTACGCCCGCCACGGGCAAGCGTCGTTCCCGGAGGAACTTCACCAATTCAATATTTTGCTGGGCGGCTTGCTGCCGACAGCACACAATCCCGTTATTTTTCCACTCTCCACTCTCCACTCTCAATTCCACACGCCCTTATTGTTACTTGCTGACGCGCTTTTGGAAAGCCTCGCTTTCCAGTTTATCCTCTTCCCCCTTCATCGGGACGAGCTACGGCCCTGTGAGCTACGAGCCGGAGATGCAGATGCAAATGCAAACAAGCGAACCGAACCAAACCCGAAGTCCTGCCTCCCCACCCCCGTCCCCCCCAACATCTCTGGGCAGTTGGTCCATCCCCCCCATATGAATTGCTTTGCTGTGCAGTTTTCAGCGATGACGTGCATCCACACCACACCACGCCCCCCGCCGCAGGTTTTACCCTTTTTTACTTTCACACTCCCAGGCCGCACCATGAAGCTGGCAACACTGCTTGTCCTAGTTGTGATGGCAGGGACGTGCGACGGGTTTCTTTGGGGCAAGGGCAAGTCGTCTTGGGGCAAGTCGAAGTCGAAGTCGAAGTCGCATGGCGGCATCTGGGGTAAGTCGAAGTCGCATGGCGGCATCTGGGGTAAGTCGAAGTCGCATGGCGGCATCTGGGGTAAGTCGAAGTCGCCTGGCGGCATCTGGGATAAGTACGGGAAGGCTATCTTCGGCGGCCGCGGCGGCAGCCCGCCCACCACAGGCCCCCTGACACCCTGTGGGGAGGGGATCGTGGTGGAGGCGATTAAGGAGTACAAGCCTGTGGTGGAGTCGATTGTGGAGGTGCTCGAGGAGGAGGAGGCCGCCTTCCGCCCGCTGCTGGTGCGCATGGCGTGGCACTCGATGGCGCAGTACAACCCTGCGCTGAAGCCGATTGGCGGTGGTGCGGGTGGGTGCCTGCGGCCCGGCGGTCCCGAACACAACCTGGGGGAGAACAAGGGGCTGGACGTGGCGGCGGAAAAGCTCGAGAAGGTGAAGAAGGCGCACCCCTTCGTGACGTACGCAGACCTGTACCAGCTGGCGGGGAACACGGCCCTCGAGTACATGGGGAGCCCGTCGCTGCACTTCAAGCCCGGGCGGCGCGACTACGAGGCGTCGGAGCTGGCGGGGCAGTGCGTCGCAGACAACACCCGGATGCCCACAAAGCGCATCAACGAGGACTGGTTCCCCCACCGGGACACGCTGAAGTACCTGTTTGAGAAGTTTGGGGAGCTGGGGATCTCGCTGGACACCGACAAGGACGCGTTGTACAAGATCGTCAGCCTCCTCGGAGCCCACAACATGGGGGGGATGCACAAGGAAATCAGCGGGAACGAGGGGCAGTGGACGGCGGACAACCACGTGTTCGGGAACGAGTACTTTTACAACCTTGAGCGGGGGGCCTGGGGGCCGTACACGGCCCGGATGTGGGGGACTGACCTGCAGTACAAGGGAGGCCCCGGTCTGCGCTTCGTGATGCTGCCGATCGACATGGTGCTGCGGCACGACAGGCGCCTGCGCAAGATTGTGCGCGAGTTCATGAACGACAAGGCCCTGTTTGCGAAGCACTTCCGGGTGGCGTGGCAGCAGATCCAGGACAACTGCTACGACCACTGATCGTCTGCCCCTCCCGATCTCATGTGCGGCCCCGCCCGCCCGCGCACGCAGCGTGTTCCTCAATTGCTGCGACGGCGTCCCCGACCATTCAACAACAAACACCATCCTCCATGCGCGCGCGCCCATCGGCCATGCGCTATCCGCCAGCATGCCACAGACACAGACACAACGCCCCTCCTATGGGGTGCACACCGTGCCGTGTGTTTTGGGTTGGCGAAAAAGTTTTGTATTTTTTTTTTCATCCGCCCGCCTGCCTTCTCTGCCCCTCCTCTCGTGCCGTGTCCTCAACCTGCAGCCGAAACGCAGCGAGTTGATGAGCGCGCATGGATATGGGATATGGGTATGGGGTGGGGGTGGGGGTGCGTGGCGGCCCCCCCTCTTTGTGCCCTTTTCTTTTCTGAGGCCTGGGGATGGGCATGACGGGGCCCAGCTGGGTGCACTGGGGGCACACGCGCGCGCTCCGCCCGTGTCCAGTAAGACGGGCACTCTCGGTGTGTGGCGCCTGTGATCCCCTGCACTTGGCACGTGGCCCCGTAGCCACGCGGGATCGTGGTGGAGTGGAAATAGTCATCTTGTAACTCTTGTTTCCTGCTGCTGCGCTCTGGCAGAGCCCAGCAGCATGCTGATGTGATTCTGCGCCTTTCCTTCTTCTTCTTGTGCATTGCATTCCTTCGCGAGAACATGCCATGCGGTGGATGTTTGCACGCGACACGAATTCAGCGATGGCCTCACACAACTGAAGAAGGAAAGCGTGAAACCTGAAAACGGAAAAGTGAAAAGTGAAAACTGAAACACGGAAACACGGAAAATCAATCTCATATTCGCACCAGACGCTTGCAAATATTGAACACAGCTCTCGGTGGAGCGGAACGCCAAATATCCCAACACACACTGCGGTTCATGGGCGTGCGCTGCACCCTTTTACCTTTTACCTTTCACGTTTTATCGTTTCTTCGTTTCTTCTCCCCACATCATTTTTTTCTGGACCTCGTGGTGATTTTGTCACCGCTGCCAAGTGTGACGTCAGCCGCGCTCTGCAGTGCAGGTTCCGTGCCCCCTCACCCCTCCCCTGCTCTCTGCTGTTGCGGCTGTACGCGAGTTCGCTGGTGCCGGTACCGATGTGCCTGCCGCCTGACACTGCCCCCGCGGTATCAGACGGCTTCCACACGGCACGGGCACGGGTGTGCCCGCGGCGGCGCAGCCAAACGGCATGGATATGGATGCGGGGTGGTGCGTGTGGAGGTAGCACCAGACTTCGCTCGGTGCGACCTACACTAAACAGAAAGGCGAACGTGTGTGTGTGTGTGTGGAAGGGGAAGCACTGGTTTTCCAGATTTTCTTCTTTGGCTTTTTGGTGGTTGCTGCTACTGCCGTTCGCTGATTTTTTTGTGGGCCCCACGAATCTCAGCCACGGCTGGCGACCCGGTCTTCGCAGAGGGGAGGCGTTCAGGTGTGATAGACGGAAAAGGGCGCTGCTGCCCCACCTGCGGGCTGTGCTGGTCGGGACGGACGGATTACTCGTCAACGTCGACCGCTGATCCCACACGGCTGTGTGTTGCTGCGCTCGCTGACCCTTGACTGATCTCTCGGGGTGGTGATCTGCAGACGCTGTGTGTGGGTTCTGTGTGCATCCCCGTGGCTGCTGGGCAGTCGCAGTGCCGCCTTCCAACAAAACCCTGTGCGCTACGCCCGCCACGGGCAAGCGTCGTTCCCGGAGGAACTTCACCAATTCAATATTTTGCTGGGCGGCTTGCTGCCGACAGCACACAATCCCGTTATTTTTCCACTCTCCACTCTCCACTCTCAATTCCACACGCCCTTATTGTTACTTGCTGACGCGCTTTTGGAAAGCCTCGCTTTCCAGTTTATCCTCTTCCCCCTTCATCGGGACGAGCTACGGCCCTGTGAGCTACGAGCCGGAGATGCAGATGCAAATGCAAACAAGCGAACCGAACCAAACCCGAAGTCCTGCCTCCCCACCCCCGTCCCCCCCAACATCTCTGGGCAGTTGGTCCATCCCCCCCATATGAATTGCTTTGCTGTGCAGTTTTCAGCGATGACGTGCATCCACACCACACCACGCCCCCCGCCGCAGGTTTTACCCTTTTTTACTTTCACACTCCCAGGCCGCACCATGAAGCTGGCAACACTGCTTGTCCTAGTTGTGATGGCAGGGACGTGCGACGGGTTTCTTTGGGGCAAGGGCAAGTCGTCTTGGGGCAAGTCGAAGTCGAAGTCGAAGTCGCATGGCGGCATCTGGGGTAAGTCGAAGTCGCATGGCGGCATCTGGGGTAAGTCGAAGTCGCATGGCGGCATCTGGGGTAAGTCGAAGTCGCCTGGCGGCATCTGGGATAAGTACGGGAAGGCTATCTTCGGCGGCCGCGGCGGCAGCCCGCCCACCACAGGCCCCCTGACACCCTGTGGGGAGGGGATCGTGGTGGAGGCGATTAAGGAGTACAAGCCTGTGGTGGAGTCGATTGTGGAGGTGCTCGAGGAGGAGGAGGCCGCCTTCCGCCCGCTGCTGGTGCGCATGGCGTGGCACTCGATGGCGCAGTACAACCCTGCGCTGAAGCCGATTGGCGGTGGTGCGGGTGGGTGCCTGCGGCCCGGCGGTCCCGAACACAACCTGGGGGAGAACAAGGGGCTGGACGTGGCGGCGGAAAAGCTCGAGAAGGTGAAGAAGGCGCACCCCTTCGTGACGTACGCAGACCTGTACCAGCTGGCGGGGAACACGGCCCTCGAGTACATGGGGAGCCCGTCGCTGCACTTCAAGCCCGGGCGGCGCGACTACGAGGCGTCGGAGCTGGCGGGGCAGTGCGTCGCAGACAACACCCGGATGCCCACAAAGCGCATCAACGAGGACTGGTTCCCCCACCGGGACACGCTGAAGTACCTGTTTGAGAAGTTTGGGGAGCTGGGGATCTCGCTGGACACCGACAAGGACGCGTTGTACAAGATCGTCAGCCTCCTCGGAGCCCACAACATGGGGGGGATGCACAAGGAAATCAGCGGGAACGAGGGGCAGTGGACGGCGGACAACCACGTGTTCGGGAACGAGTACTTTTACAACCTTGAGCGGGGGGCCTGGGGGCCGTACACGGCCCGGATGTGGGGGACTGACCTGCAGTACAAGGGAGGCCCCGGTCTGCGCTTCGTGATGCTGCCGATCGACATGGTGCTGCGGCACGACAGGCGCCTGCGCAAGATTGTGCGCGAGTTCATGAACGACAAGGCCCTGTTTGCGAAGCACTTCCGGGTGGCGTGGCAGCAGATCCAGGACAACTGCTACGACCACTGATCGTCTGCCCCTCCCGATCTCATGTGCGGCCCCGCCCGCCCGCGCACGCAGCGTGTTCCTCAATTGCTGCGACGGCGTCCCCGACCATTCAACAACAAACACCATCCTCCATGCGCGCGCGCCCATCGGCCATGCGCTATCCGCCAGCATGCCACAGACACAGACACAACGCCCCTCCTATGGGGTGCACACCGTGCCGTGTGTTTTGGGTTGGCGAAAAAGTTTTGTATTTTTTTTTTCATCCGCCCGCCTGCCTTCTCTGCCCCTCCTCTCGTGCCGTGTCCTCAACCTGCAGCCGAAACGCAGCGAGTTGATGAGCGCGCATGGATATGGGATATGGGTATGGGGTGGGGGTGGGGGTGCGTGGCGGCCCCCCCTCTTTGTGCCCTTTTCTTTTCTGAGGCCTGGGGATGGGCATGACGGGGCCCAGCTGGGTGCACTGGGGGCACACGCGCGCGCTCCGCCCGTGTCCAGTAAGACGGGCACTCTCGGTGTGTGGCGCCTGTGATCCCCTGCACTTGGCACGTGGCCCCGTAGCCACGCGGGATCGTGGTGGAGTGGAAATAGTCATCTTGTAACTCTTGTTTCCTGCTGCTGCGCTCTGGCAGAGCCCAGCAGCATGCTGATGTGATTCTGCGCCTTTCCTTCTTCTTCTTGTGCATTGCATTCCTTCGCGAGAACATGCCATGCGGTGGATGTTTGCACGCGACACGAATTCAGCGATGGCCTCACACAACTGAAGAAGGAAAGCGTGAAACCTGAAAACGGAAAAGTGAAAAGTGAAAACTGAAACACGGAAACACGGAAAATCAATCTCATATTCGCACCAGACGCTTGCAAATATTGAACACAGCTCTCGGTGGAGCGGAACGCCAAATAACCCAACACACACTGCGGTTCATGGGCGTGCGCTGCACCCTTTTACCTTTTACCTTTCACGTTTTATCGTTTCTTCGTTTCTTCTCCCCACATCATTTTTTTCTGGACCTCGTGGTGATTTTGTCACCGCTGCCAAGTGTGACGTCAGCCGCGCTCTGCAGTGCAGGTTCCGTGCCCCCTCACCCCTCCCCTGCTCTCTGCTGTTGCGGCTGTACGCGAGTTCGCTGGTGCCGGTACCGATGTGCCTGCCGCCTGACACTGCCCCCGCGGTATCAGACGGCTTCCACACGGCACGGGCACGGGTGTGCCCGCGGCGGCGCAGCCAAACGGCATGGATATGGATGCGGGGTGGTGCGTGTGGAGGTAGCACCAGACTTCGCTCGGTGCGACCTACACTAAACAGAAAGGCGAACGTGTGTGTGTGTGTGTGGAAGGGGAAGCACTGGTTTTCCAGATTTTCTTCTTTGGCTTTTTGGTGGTTGCTGCTACTGCCGTTCGCTGATTTTTTTGTGGGCCCCACGAATCTCAGCCACGGCTGGCGACCCGGTCTTCGCAGAGGGGAGGCGTTCAGGTGTGATAGACGGAAAAGGGCGCTGCTGCCCCACCTGCGGGCTGTGCTGGTCGGGACGGACGGATTACTCGTCAACGTCGACCGCTGATCCCACACGGCTGTGTGTTGCTGCGCTCGCTGACCCTTGACTGATCTCTCGGGGTGGTGATCTGCAGACGCTGTGTGTGGGTTCTGTGTGCATCCCCGTGGCTGCTGGGCAGTCGCAGTGCCGCCTTCCAACAAAACCCTGTGCGCTACGCCCGCCACGGGCAAGCGTCGTTCCCGGAGGAACTTCACCAATTCAATATTTTGCTGGGCGGCTTGCTGCCGACAGCACACAATCCCGTTATTTTTCCACTCTCCACTCTCCACTCTCAATTCCACACGCCCTTATTGTTACTTGCTGACGCGCTTTTGGAAAGCCTCGCTTTCCAGTTTATCCTCTTCCCCCTTCATCGGGACGAGCTACGGCCCTGTGAGCTACGAGCCGGAGATGCAGATGCAAATGCAAACAAGCGAACCGAACCAAACCCGAAGTCCTGCCTCCCCACCCCCGTCCCCCCCAACATCTCTGGGCAGTTGGTCCATCCCCCCCATATGAATTGCTTTGCTGTGCAGTTTTCAGCGATGACGTGCATCCACACCACACCACGCCCCCCGCCGCAGGTTTTACCCTTTTTTACTTTCACACTCCCAGGCCGCACCATGAAGCTGGCAACACTGCTTGTCCTAGTTGTGATGGCAGGGACGTGCGACGGGTTTCTTTGGGGCAAGGGCAAGTCGTCTTGGGGCAAGTCGAAGTCGAAGTCGAAGTCGCATGGCGGCATCTGGGGTAAGTCGAAGTCGCATGGCGGCATCTGGGGTAAGTCGAAGTCGCATGGCGGCATCTGGGGTAAGTCGAAGTCGCCTGGCGGCATCTGGGATAAGTACGGGAAGGCTATCTTCGGCGGCCGCGGCGGCAGCCCGCCCACCACAGGCCCCCTGACACCCTGTGGGGAGGGGATCGTGGTGGAGGCGATTAAGGAGTACAAGCCTGTGGTGGAGTCGATTGTGGAGGTGCTCGAGGAGGAGGAGGCCGCCTTCCGCCCGCTGCTGGTGCGCATGGCGTGGCACTCGATGGCGCAGTACAACCCTGCGCTGAAGCCGATTGGCGGTGGTGCGGGTGGGTGCCTGCGGCCCGGCGGTCCCGAACACAACCTGGGGGAGAACAAGGGGCTGGACGTGGCGGCGGAAAAGCTCGAGAAGGTGAAGAAGGCGCACCCCTTCGTGACGTACGCAGACCTGTACCAGCTGGCGGGGAACACGGCCCTCGAGTACATGGGGAGCCCGTCGCTGCACTTCAAGCCCGGGCGGCGCGACTACGAGGCGTCGGAGCTGGCGGGGCAGTGCGTCGCAGACAACACCCGGATGCCCACAAAGCGCATCAACGAGGACTGGTTCCCCCACCGGGACACGCTGAAGTACCTGTTTGAGAAGTTTGGGGAGCTGGGGATCTCGCTGGACACCGACAAGGACGCGTTGTACAAGATCGTCAGCCTCCTCGGAGCCCACAACATGGGGGGGATGCACAAGGAAATCAGCGGGAACGAGGGGCAGTGGACGGCGGACAACCACGTGTTCGGGAACGAGTACTTTTACAACCTTGAGCGGGGGGCCTGGGGGCCGTACACGGCCCGGATGTGGGGGACTGACCTGCAGTACAAGGGAGGCCCCGGTCTGCGCTTCGTGATGCTGCCGATCGACATGGTGCTGCGGCACGACAGGCGCCTGCGCAAGATTGTGCGCGAGTTCATGAACGACAAGGCCCTGTTTGCGAAGCACTTCCGGGTGGCGTGGCAGCAGATCCAGGACAACTGCTACGACCACTGATCGTCTGCCCCTCCCGATCTCATGTGCGGCCCCGCCCGCCCGCGCACGCAG
Source organism: Rhynchopus euleeides (assembly GCA_963210315.1). Taxonomy (NCBI): domain Eukaryota; phylum Euglenozoa; class Diplonemea; order Diplonemida; family Diplonemidae; genus Rhynchopus; species Rhynchopus euleeides. The sequence goes on from OY723269.1 coordinate 1,947,744, forward strand.
CGTGTTCCTCAATTGCTGCGACGGCGTCCCCGACCATTCAACAACAAACACCATCCTCCATGCGCGCGCGCCCATCGGCCATGCGCTATCCGCCAGCATGCCACAGACACAGACACAACGCCCCTCCTATGGGGTGCACACCGTGCCGTGTGTTTTGGGTTGGCGAAAAAGTTTTGTATTTTTTTTTTCATCCGCCCGCCTGCCTTCTCTGCCCCTCCTCTCGTGCCGTGTCCTCAACCTGCAGCCGAAACGCAGCGAGTTGATGAGCGCGCATGGATATGGGATATGGGTATGGGGTGGGGGTGGGGGTGCGTGGCGGCCCCCCCTCTTTGTGCCCTTTTCTTTTCTGAGGCCTGGGGATGGGCATGACGGGGCCCAGCTGGGTGCACTGGGGGCACACGCGCGCGCTCCGCCCGTGTCCAGTAAGACGGGCACTCTCGGTGTGTGGCGCCTGTGATCCCCTGCACTTGGCACGTGGCCCCGTAGCCACGCGGGATCGTGGTGGAGTGGAAATAGTCATCTTGTAACTCTTGTTTCCTGCTGCTGCGCTCTGGCAGAGCCCAGCAGCATGCTGATGTGATTCTGCGCCTTTCCTTCTTCTTCTTGTGCATTGCATTCCTTCGCGAGAACATGCCATGCGGTGGATGTTTGCACGCGACACGAATTCAGCGATGGCCTCACACAACTGAAGAAGGAAAGCGTGAAACCTGAAAACGGAAAAGTGAAAAGTGAAAACTGAAACACGGAAACACGGAAAATCAATCTCATATTCGCACCAGACGCTTGCAAATATTGAACACAGCTCTCGGTGGAGCGGAACGCCAAATAACCCAACACACACTGCGGTTCATGGGCGTGCGCTGCACCCTTTTACCTTTTACCTTTCACGTTTTATCGTTTCTTCGTTTCTTCTCCCCACATCATTTTTTTCTGGACCTCGTGGTGATTTTGTCACCGCTGCCAAGTGTGACGTCAGCCGCGCTCTGCAGTGCAGGTTCCGTGCCCCCTCACCCCTCCCCTGCTCTCTGCTGTTGCGGCTGTACGCGAGTTCGCTGGTGCCGGTACCGATGTGCCTGCCGCCTGACACTGCCCCCGCGGTATCAGACGGCTTCCACACGGCACGGGCACGGGTGTGCCCGCGGCGGCGCAGCCAAACGGCATGGATATGGATGCGGGGTGGTGCGTGTGGAGGTAGCACCAGACTTCGCTCGGTGCGACCTACACTAAACAGAAAGGCGAACGTGTGTGTGTGTGTGTGGAAGGGGAAGCACTGGTTTTCCAGATTTTCTTCTTTGGCTTTTTGGTGGTTGCTGCTACTGCCGTTCGCTGATTTTTTTGTGGGCCCCACGAATCTCAGCCACGGCTGGCGACCCGGTCTTCGCAGAGGGGAGGCGTTCAGGTGTGATAGACGGAAAAGGGCGCTGCTGCCCCACCTGCGGGCTGTGCTGGTCGGGACGGACGGATTACTCGTCAACGTCGACCGCTGATCCCACACGGCTGTGTGTTGCTGCGCTCGCTGACCCTTGACTGATCTCTCGGGGTGGTGATCTGCAGACGCTGTGTGTGGGTTCTGTGTGCATCCCCGTGGCTGCTGGGCAGTCGCAGTGCCGCCTTCCAACAAAACCCTGTGCGCTACGCCCGCCACGGGCAAGCGTCGTTCCCGGAGGAACTTCACCAATTCAATATTTTGCTGGGCGGCTTGCTGCCGACAGCACACAATCCCGTTATTTTTCCACTCTCCACTCTCCACTCTCAATTCCACACGCCCTTATTGTTACTTGCTGACGCGCTTTTGGAAAGCCTCGCTTTCCAGTTTATCCTCTTCCCCCTTCATCGGGACGAGCTACGGCCCTGTGAGCTACGAGCCGGAGATGCAGATGCAAATGCAAACAAGCGAACCGAACCAAACCCGAAGTCCTGCCTCCCCACCCCCGTCCCCCCCAACATCTCTGGGCAGTTGGTCCATCCCCCCCATATGAATTGCTTTGCTGTGCAGTTTTCAGCGATGACGTGCATCCACACCACACCACGCCCCCCGCCGCAGGTTTTACCCTTTTTTACTTTCACACTCCCAGGCCGCACCATGAAGCTGGCAACACTGCTTGTCCTAGTTGTGATGGCAGGGACGTGCGACGGGTTTCTTTGGGGCAAGGGCAAGTCGTCTTGGGGCAAGTCGAAGTCGAAGTCGAAGTCGCATGGCGGCATCTGGGGTAAGTCGAAGTCGCATGGCGGCATCTGGGGTAAGTCGAAGTCGCATGGCGGCATCTGGGGTAAGTCGAAGTCGCCTGGCGGCATCTGGGATAAGTACGGGAAGGCTATCTTCGGCGGCCGCGGCGGCAGCCCGCCCACCACAGGCCCCCTGACACCCTGTGGGGAGGGGATCGTGGTGGAGGCGATTAAGGAGTACAAGCCTGTGGTGGAGTCGATTGTGGAGGTGCTCGAGGAGGAGGAGGCCGCCTTCCGCCCGCTGCTGGTGCGCATGGCGTGGCACTCGATGGCGCAGTACAACCCTGCGCTGAAGCCGATTGGCGGTGGTGCGGGTGGGTGCCTGCGGCCCGGCGGTCCCGAACACAACCTGGGGGAGAACAAGGGGCTGGACGTGGCGGCGGAAAAGCTCGAGAAGGTGAAGAAGGCGCACCCCTTCGTGACGTACGCAGACCTGTACCAGCTGGCGGGGAACACGGCCCTCGAGTACATGGGGAGCCCGTCGCTGCACTTCAAGCCCGGGCGGCGCGACTACGAGGCGTCGGAGCTGGCGGGGCAGTGCGTCGCAGACAACACCCGGATGCCCACAAAGCGCATCAACGAGGACTGGTTCCCCCACCGGGACACGCTGAAGTACCTGTTTGAGAAGTTTGGGGAGCTGGGGATCTCGCTGGACACCGACAAGGACGCGTTGTACAAGATCGTCAGCCTCCTCGGAGCCCACAACATGGGGGGGATGCACAAGGAAATCAGCGGGAACGAGGGGCAGTGGACGGCGGACAACCACGTGTTCGGGAACGAGTACTTTTACAACCTTGAGCGGGGGGCCTGGGGGCCGTACACGGCCCGGATGTGGGGGACTGACCTGCAGTACAAGGGAGGCCCCGGTCTGCGCTTCGTGATGCTGCCGATCGACATGGTGCTGCGGCACGACAGGCGCCTGCGCAAGATTGTGCGCGAGTTCATGAACGACAAGGCCCTGTTTGCGAAGCACTTCCGGGTGGCGTGGCAGCAGATCCAGGACAACTGCTACGACCACTGATCGTCTGCCCCTCCCGATCTCATGTGCGGCCCCGCCCGCCCGCCCGCCCGCCCGCGCACGCAGCGTGTTCCTCAATTGCTGCGACGGCGTCCCCGACCATTCAACAACAAACACCATCCTCCATGCGCGCGCGCCCATCGGCCATGCGCTATCCGCCAGCATGCCACAGACACAGACACAACGCCCCTCCTATGGGGTGCACACCGTGCCGTGTGTTTTGGGTTGGCGAAAAAGTTTTGTATTTTTTTTTTCATCCGCCCGCCTGCCTTCTCTGCCCCTCCTCTCGTGCCGTGTCCTCAACCTGCAGCCGAAACGCAGCGAGTTGATGAGCGCGCATGGATATGGGATATGGGTATGGGGTGGGGGTGGGGGTGCGTGGCGGCCCCCCCTCTTTGTGCCCTTTTCTTTTCTGAGGCCTGGGGATGGGCATGACGGGGCCCAGCTGGGTGCACTGGGGGCACACGCGCGCGCTCCGCCCGTGTCCAGTAAGACGGGCACTCTCGGTGTGTGGCGCCTGTGATCCCCTGCACTTGGCACGTGGCCCCGTAGCCACGCGGGATCGTGGTGGAGTGGAAATAGTCATCTTGTAACTCTTGTTTCCTGCTGCTGCGCTCTGGCAGAGCCCAGCAGCATGCTGATGTGATTCTGCGCCTTTCCTTCTTCTTCTTGTGCATTGCATTCCTTCGCGAGAACATGCCATGCGGTGGATGTTTGCACGCGACACGAATTCAGCGATGGCCTCACACAACTGAAGAAGGAAAGCGTGAAACCTGAAAACGGAAAAGTGAAAAGTGAAAACTGAAACACGGAAACACGGAAAATCAATCTCATATTCGCACCAGACGCTTGCAAATATTGAACACAGCTCTCGGTGGAGCGGAACGCCAAATAACCCAACACACACTGCGGTTCATGGGCGTGCGCTGCACCCTTTTACCTTTTACCTTTCACGTTTTATCGTTTCTTCGTTTCTTCTCCCCACATCATTTTTTTCTGGACCTCGTGGTGATTTTGTCACCGCTGCCAAGTGTGACGTCAGCCGCGCTCTGCAGTGCAGGTTCCGTGCCCCCTCACCCCTCCCCTGCTCTCTGCTGTTGCGGCTGTACGCGAGTTCGCTGGTGCCGGTACCGATGTGCCTGCCGCCTGACACTGCCCCCGCGGTATCAGACGGCTTCCACACGGCACGGGCACGGGTGTGCCCGCGGCGGCGCAGCCAAACGGCATGGATATGGATGCGGGGTGGTGCGTGTGGAGGTAGCACCAGACTTCGCTCGGTGCGACCTACACTAAACAGAAAGGCGAACGTGTGTGTGTGTGTGTGGAAGGGGAAGCACTGGTTTTCCAGATTTTCTTCTTTGGCTTTTTGGTGGTTGCTGCTACTGCCGTTCGCTGATTTTTTTGTGGGCCCCACGAATCTCAGCCACGGCTGGCGACCCGGTCTTCGCAGAGGGGAGGCGTTCAGGTGTGATAGACGGAAAAGGGCGCTGCTGCCCCACCTGCGGGCTGTGCTGGTCGGGACGGACGGATTACTCGTCAACGTCGACCGCTGATCCCACACGGCTGTGTGTTGCTGCGCTCGCTGACCCTTGACTGATCTCTCGGGGTGGTGATCTGCAGACGCTGTGTGTGGGTTCTGTGTGCATCCCCGTGGCTGCTGGGCAGTCGCAGTGCCGCCTTCCAACAAAACCCTGTGCGCTACGCCCGCCACGGGCAAGCGTCGTTCCCGGAGGAACTTCACCAATTCAATATTTTGCTGGGCGGCTTGCTGCCGACAGCACACAATCCCGTTATTTTTCCACTCTCCACTCTCCACTCTCAATTCCACACGCCCTTATTGTTACTTGCTGACGCGCTTTTGGAAAGCCTCGCTTTCCAGTTTATCCTCTTCCCCCTTCATCGGGACGAGCTACGGCCCTGTGAGCTACGAGCCGGAGATGCAGATGCAAATGCAAACAAGCGAACCGAACCAAACCCGAAGTCCTGCCTCCCCACCCCCGTCCCCCCCAACATCTCTGGGCAGTTGGTCCATCCCCCCCATATGAATTGCTTTGCTGTGCAGTTTTCAGCGATGACGTGCATCCACACCACACCACGCCCCCCGCCGCAGGTTTTACCCTTTTTTACTTTCACACTCCCAGGCCGCACCATGAAGCTGGCAACACTGCTTGTCCTAGTTGTGATGGCAGGGACGTGCGACGGGTTTCTTTGGGGCAAGGGCAAGTCGTCTTGGGGCAAGTCGAAGTCGAAGTCGAAGTCGCATGGCGGCATCTGGGGTAAGTCGAAGTCGCATGGCGGCATCTGGGGTAAGTCGAAGTCGCATGGCGGCATCTGGGGTAAGTCGAAGTCGCCTGGCGGCATCTGGGATAAGTACGGGAAGGCTATCTTCGGCGGCCGCGGCGGCAGCCCGCCCACCACAGGCCCCCTGACACCCTGTGGGGAGGGGATCGTGGTGGAGGCGATTAAGGAGTACAAGCCTGTGGTGGAGTCGATTGTGGAGGTGCTCGAGGAGGAGGAGGCCGCCTTCCGCCCGCTGCTGGTGCGCATGGCGTGGCACTCGATGGCGCAGTACAACCCTGCGCTGAAGCCGATTGGCGGTGGTGCGGGTGGGTGCCTGCGGCCCGGCGGTCCCGAACACAACCTGGGGGAGAACAAGGGGCTGGACGTGGCGGCGGAAAAGCTCGAGAAGGTGAAGAAGGCGCACCCCTTCGTGACGTACGCAGACCTGTACCAGCTGGCGGGGAACACGGCCCTCGAGTACATGGGGAGCCCGTCGCTGCACTTCAAGCCCGGGCGGCGCGACTACGAGGCGTCGGAGCTGGCGGGGCAGTGCGTCGCAGACAACACCCGGATGCCCACAAAGCGCATCAACGAGGACTGGTTCCCCCACCGGGACACGCTGAAGTACCTGTTTGAGAAGTTTGGGGAGCTGGGGATCTCGCTGGACACCGACAAGGACGCGTTGTACAAGATCGTCAGCCTCCTCGGAGCCCACAACATGGGGGGGATGCACAAGGAAATCAGCGGGAACGAGGGGCAGTGGACGGCGGACAACCACGTGTTCGGGAACGAGTACTTTTACAACCTTGAGCGGGGGGCCTGGGGGCCGTACACGGCCCGGATGTGGGGGACTGACCTGCAGTACAAGGGAGGCCCCGGTCTGCGCTTCGTGATGCTGCCGATCGACATGGTGCTGCGGCACGACAGGCGCCTGCGCAAGATTGTGCGCGAGTTCATGAACGACAAGGCCCTGTTTGCGAAGCACTTCCGGGTGGCGTGGCAGCAGATCCAGGACAACTGCTACGACCACTGATCGTCTGCCCCTCCCGATCTCATGTGCGGCCCCGCCCGCCCGCGCACGCAGCGTGTTCCTCAATTGCTGCGACGGCGTCCCCGACCATTCAACAACAAACACCATCCTCCATGCGCGCGCGCCCATCGGCCATGCGCTATCCGCCAGCATGCCACAGACACAGACACAACGCCCCTCCTATGGGGTGCACACCGTGCCGTGTGTTTTGGGTTGGCGAAAAAGTTTTGTATTTTTTTTTTCATCCGCCCGCCTGCCTTCTCTGCCCCTCCTCTCGTGCCGTGTCCTCAACCTGCAGCCGAAACGCAGCGAGTTGATGAGCGCGCATGGATATGGGATATGGGTATGGGGTGGGGGTGGGGGTGCGTGGCGGCCCCCCCTCTTTGTGCCCTTTTCTTTTCTGAGGCCTGGGGATGGGCATGACGGGGCCCAGCTGGGTGCACTGGGGGCACACGCGCGCGCTCCGCCCGTGTCCAGTAAGACGGGCACTCTCGGTGTGTGGCGCCTGTGATCCCCTGCACTTGGCACGTGGCCCCGTAGCCACGCGGGATCGTGGTGGAGTGGAAATAGTCATCTTGTAACTCTTGTTTCCTGCTGCTGCGCTCTGGCAGAGCCCAGCAGCATGCTGATGTGATTCTGCGCCTTTCCTTCTTCTTCTTGTGCATTGCATTCCTTCGCGAGAACATGCCATGCGGTGGATGTTTGCACGCGACACGAATTCAGCGATGGCCTCACACAACTGAAGAAGGAAAGCGTGAAACCTGAAAACGGAAAAGTGAAAAGTGAAAACTGAAACACGGAAACACGGAAAATCAATCTCATATTCGCACCAGACGCTTGCAAATATTGAACACAGCTCTCGGTGGAGCGGAACGCCAAATAACCCAACACACACTGCGGTTCATGGGCGTGCGCTGCACCCTTTTACCTTTTACCTTTCACGTTTTATCGTTTCTTCGTTTCTTCTCCCCACATCATTTTTTTCTGGACCTCGTGGTGATTTTGTCACCGCTGCCAAGTGTGACGTCAGCCGCGCTCTGCAGTGCAGGTTCCGTGCCCCCTCACCCCTCCCCTGCTCTCTGCTGTTGCGGCTGTACGCGAGTTCGCTGGTGCCGGTACCGATGTGCCTGCCGCCTGACACTGCCCCCGCGGTATCAGACGGCTTCCACACGGCACGGGCACGGGTGTGCCCGCGGCGGCGCAGCCAAACGGCATGGATATGGATGCGGGGTGGTGCGTGTGGAGGTAGCACCAGACTTCGCTCGGTGCGACCTACACTAAACAGAAAGGCGAACGTGTGTGTGTGTGTGTGGAAGGGGAAGCACTGGTTTTCCAGATTTTCTTCTTTGGCTTTTTGGTGGTTGCTGCTACTGCCGTTCGCTGATTTTTTTGTGGGCCCCACGAATCTCAGCCACGGCTGGCGACCCGGTCTTCGCAGAGGGGAGGCGTTCAGGTGTGATAGACGGAAAAGGGCGCTGCTGCCCCACCTGCGGGCTGTGCTGGTCGGGACGGACGGATTACTCGTCAACGTCGACCGCTGATCCCACACGGCTGTGTGTTGCTGCGCTCGCTGACCCTTGACTGATCTCTCGGGGTGGTGATCTGCAGACGCTGTGTGTGGGTTCTGTGTGCATCCCCGTGGCTGCTGGGCAGTCGCAGTGCCGCCTTCCAACAAAACCCTGTGCGCTACGCCCGCCACGGGCAAGCGTCGTTCCCGGAGGAACTTCACCAATTCAATATTTTGCTGGGCGGCTTGCTGCCGACAGCACACAATCCCGTTATTTTTCCACTCTCCACTCTCCACTCTCAATTCCACACGCCCTTATTGTTACTTGCTGACGCGCTTTTGGAAAGCCTCGCTTTCCAGTTTATCCTCTTCCCCCTTCATCGGGACGAGCTACGGCCCTGTGAGCTACGAGCCGGAGATGCAGATGCAAATGCAAACAAGCGAACCGAACCAAACCCGAAGTCCTGCCTCCCCACCCCCGTCCCCCCCAACATCTCTGGGCAGTTGGTCCATCCCCCCCATATGAATTGCTTTGCTGTGCAGTTTTCAGCGATGACGTGCATCCACACCACACCACGCCCCCCGCCGCAGGTTTTACCCTTTTTTACTTTCACACTCCCAGGCCGCACCATGAAGCTGGCAACACTGCTTGTCCTAGTTGTGATGGCAGGGACGTGCGACGGGTTTCTTTGGGGCAAGGGCAAGTCGTCTTGGGGCAAGTCGAAGTCGAAGTCGAAGTCGAAGTCGCATGGCGGCATCTGGGGTAAGTCGAAGTCGCATGGCGGCATCTGGGGTAAGTCGAAGTCGCCTGGCGGCATCTGGGATAAGTACGGGAAGGCTATCTTCGGCGGCCGCGGCGGCAGCCCGCCCACCACAGGCCCCCTGACACCCTGTGGGGAGGGGATCGTGGTGGAGGCGATTAAGGAGTACAAGCCTGTGGTGGAGTCGATTGTGGAGGTGCTCGAGGAGGAGGAGGCCGCCTTCCGCCCGCTGCTGGTGCGCATGGCGTGGCACTCGATGGCGCAGTACAACCCTGCGCTGAAGCCGATTGGCGGTGGTGCGGGTGGGTGCCTGCGGCCCGGCGGTCCCGAACACAACCTGGGGGAGAACAAGGGGCTGGACGTGGCGGCGGAAAAGCTCGAGAAGGTGAAGAAGGCGCACCCCTTCGTGACGTACGCAGACCTGTACCAGCTGGCGGGGAACACGGCCCTCGAGTACATGGGGAGCCCGTCGCTGCACTTCAAGCCCGGGCGGCGCGACTACGAGGCGTCGGAGCTGGCGGGGCAGTGCGTCGCAGACAACACCCGGATGCCCACAAAGCGCATCAACGAGGACTGGTTCCCCCACCGGGACACGCTGAAGTACCTGTTTGAGAAGTTTGGGGAGCTGGGGATCTCGCTGGACACCGACAAGGACGCGTTGTACAAGATCGTCAGCCTCCTCGGAGCCCACAACATGGGGGGGATGCACAAGGAAATCAGCGGGAACGAGGGGCAGTGGACGGCGGACAACCACGTGTTCGGGAACGAGTACTTTTACAACCTTGAGCGGGGGGCCTGGGGGCCGTACACGGCCCGGATGTGGGGGACTGACCTGCAGTACAAGGGAGGCCCCGGTCTGCGCTTCGTGATGCTGCCGATCGACATGGTGCTGCGGCACGACAGGCGCCTGCGCAAGATTGTGCGCGAGTTCATGAACGACAAGGCCCTGTTTGCGAAGCACTTCCGGGTGGCGTGGCAGCAGATCCAGGACAACTGCTACGACCACTGATCGTCTGCCCCTCCCGATCTCATGTGCGGCCCCGCCCGCCCGCGCACGCAGCGTGTTCCTCAATTGCTGCGACGGCGTCCCCGACCATTCAACAACAAACACCATCCTCCATGCGCGCGCGCCCATCGGCCATGCGCTATCCGCCAGCATGCCACAGACACAGACACAACGCCCCTCCTATGGGGTGCACACCGTGCCGTGTGTTTTGGGTTGGCGAAAAAGTTTTGTATTTTTTTTTTCATCCGCCCGCCTGCCTTCTCTGCCCCTCCTCTCGTGCCGTGTCCTCAACCTGCAGCCGAAACGCAGCGAGTTGATGAGCGCGCATGGATATGGGATATGGGTATGGGGTGGGGGTGGGGGTGCGTGGCGGCCCCCCCTCTTTGTGCCCTTTTCTTTTCTGAGGCCTGGGGATGGGCATGACGGGGCCCAGCTGGGTGCACTGGGGGCACACGCGCGCGCTCCGCCCGTGTCCAGTAAGACGGGCACTCTCGGTGTGTGGCGCCTGTGATCCCCTGCACTTGGCACGTGGCCCCGTAGCCACGCGGGATCGTGGTGGAGTGGAAATAGTCATCTTGTAACTCTTGTTTCCTGCTGCTGCGCTCTGGCAGAGCCCAGCAGCATGCTGATGTGATTCTGCGCCTTTCCTTCTTCTTCTTGTGCATTGCATTCCTTCGCGAGAACATGCCATGCGGTGGATGTTTGCACGCGACACGAATTCAGCGATGGCCTCACACAACTGAAGAAGGAAAGCGTGAAACCTGAAAACGGAAAAGTGAAAAGTGAAAACTGAAACACGGAAACACGGAAAATCAATCTCATATTCGCACCAGACGCTTGCAAATATTGAACACAGCTCTCGGTGGAGCGGAACGCCAAATAACCCAACACACACTGCGGTTCATGGGCGTGCGCTGCACCCTTTTACCTTTTACCTTTCACGTTTTATCGTTTCTTCGTTTCTTCTCCCCACATCATTTTTTTCTGGACCTCGTGGTGATTTTGTCATTAAGCACACTCGTGTGAGCGGAAAGCGCCCCACCACAGCTGCAACCAAACGTGCTCTATACACTAACCCCACCCTTCATCAGGCTCAGGGTGTGATCAGTTCAGGGTTTTGTGTGTAGAAGCGTCAACGCAACAAACTATCAAGCAGGCGAGAGAATCAAGAGGGGGGCAAGAGTGACAGAAGCGGACAGAGTACGCCGAGCTGCGTGGTTGTTCTGAAGAGAGAGGGACAGTAACTACGCCGTGCGTAACTACGGGCTGAGGGAGTACGCCGAGCTGCGCGTATTTTGAGGTCAGAGAGGGACAGTAACTACGCCGAGCTGCGTGTATCTTACAGAGAGGGGCAGTAACAACGCCGTGCTGCGTGTAACAAACAGAGAGGGACAGTAACTACGCCGAGCTGCGTGTATCTTACAGAGAGGGACAGTAACAACGCCGTGCTGCGTGTAACAAACAGAGAGGGACAGTAACTACGCCGAGCTGCGTGTATCTTACAGAGAGGGACAGTAACAACGCCGTGCTGCGTGTAACAAACAGAGAGGGACAGTAACTACGCCGAGCTGCGTGTATCTTACAGAGAGGGACAGTAACAACGCCGTGCTGCGTGTAACAAACAGAGAGGGACAGTAACTACGCCGAGCTGCGTGTATCTTACAGAGAGGGACAGTAACAACGCCGTGCTGCGTGTAACAAACAGAGAGGGACAGTAACTACGCCGAGCTGCGTAACAGAGAAGATGGCCACTCTGGATTGGGACACCCTGAAGGTTCCCGACCCCGCCCACCCCGACAACGAGCCAGCAGAGCGTCGCCCCGAGTGCATATTCGAAACCTGCAATACAACGCACACAGCCAGGACCGCATTCAGCTGCCACGACTGCGGTGGGACCACGGTCAGGACGTGCATGAGAGAGCACATCCCGGCGCACATCGTCCCCGAATGGCTCGAGGGCGCAGGGGACAGGGGCTGGGTGTGCCCCGAGTGCGCATGGGTCCGGCAGGCGGTCGACGAGGAGACCGCGGCGGACCTGGCAGCAGGGGCGGGCGAGCTAGGCGAGGACGGGGAGTACAGCGAGGCGGACAGCCAGAGTGGCACGGGCCTCCAGCACAGGGACGCACACCACCCCGCCGACTCGAACACCGATCTCCGCGTGGCGAACTCGCTGGAGTACCTGCTGAAGTTGACAGGCCGGCTGGAGAAGGAGCAGAAGGAGCTGAAGAAGACCGTGGAGACGCAGGCGAAGCAGATCGCCACTCTGCAGAAGGCGCTGCAGCGGACGGAGGCCGAGCTGCCCGCTGACTTCTCCGCCCACATCGTGTCGACCTGGGGATCGTCGATCGCCACTGCCCCCGGACGCAGGTTGGTGAAAGCTGAGGTATCCCGGGTTTTCCGACAGGCGGAGCTCAGCGATGCCCCGAGTTCACCGGACTGGCAACACCAGCTCATCCAGGCCTTCGACTCTCTGTTTCAGACAATGGGGCTGATCCGCGACGACGACGATCCGGACCGGTTTATCGAGGCCCTTCACAAGACAATCGTCGCTATGAACTCACACTTTCTCCTGAAGGGGCGAGCGGGCGCCCGCCTCTACCTGGCAAAGGCGAAGATTATGGACCCAGCGAAGTACGATGCGGTGGCACACGGGCGCCTACTCCGGGAGGGGCGGGCCACGCAGGACGACACGCAGGAGAGGCGGGCCGCGTTTCAGGAGCGGTTCCTGCAGGAGCGTAACACGCAGGACCGCCCCGCGCCCTACTCGGGAAAGGGCCACCACAAAGGACGGGGGGGGAAAGGCAAGCGACAGTGACTTCCCGACACCAGCAGGGGACGCCCGCGGGCCACGACCCTCCCCCCCGCCGCGGTGGTGTATGTGAAGGCAGTACCATCTGCCCCCCCGTCAACAAGAGGACGCCCCCGCAAGACCGAGACGAGCGTGACCCCGGAGGAAGCAACCACCATTCGCCAGGAACTACAGCACACCCTGTCCCAAGCCCTCGCACCCACATACTGGGGGGCCCTCCGCCGCACATACGACAGATACTCGCAGTTCCGGGAAGGGTGGATGAAAGCGGAGAGGCGGACACTGCCACACGACGAAGGGGCGGTGCTGTGGGTCACGAAGCAACGGAAGGACGGGCTATCAGTGCAGTCCGCCCTCCAGTATCTCAACAACCTTGCAGCAGCACTCAGACGCTTCGCAGCGTTCCCCCTCGACGGAAGACAAATTGTGGCGGACTACAGGCGGGCGCTGAAGCGGGGAGGAGCACTACGACCACAGAAGCAAGCAGAACCAGCAACAGCCCACAACATCCGGGAGGCGCTAGCGAAGGAGCCACGTCCCATCGTGAAACTGCTGCTCGGCATCATGTGGGGGGGTGCGGCAAGGGCTTCGGACGCACTGCGTTTGGATGTGAAGGACGTCACATCGGAAAAGCGCAGCGAGCCGATATACGTGCGCTGGACCCAGTCGAAGGCGGACCCTTTCCACATGGGTCACATCACAGGAATCTCCCTGCCGAAGGACCTACACCGTATCCTCCGACACCGCCTCCGCAGGGCGCGCAGTGCAGGAGAGACGAGACTGTTCCCGGCGGACGTCACCTACCGGACCGTGGTAAAAGCCGTCAAGCGGGCACGGAGGGGGCTCACGGCACACTCTCTGCGGAGGGGGGCACTCACACAGCTTGCGCGGAAGAACGTTCCACTGGAGGAGGTGCGCCTCCTCTCGAGACACGCGACGGTCGACGGTGTGATGCGTTACGTATCAGCGGCGGAAAACGCACACGCGCGCGAGACAGCACAGGTGTCGGCGAAGATCGAGTGGTGAAGAAAAAACGACAGCAAGGGGGGACTACGCGCACACAGCCAAAACCCCTGACAGCAACCCACTTCCCGGGGACCACGAGGCTGTTCGCAGCGCGCCGCTACTACGAAGATGCCACATCCGACGAAGCCACGTCCGACCCTCCACCCAGTGATGAGGAAGCGTGGAGCGAGGTGGATAGCGCAGAGTCGTACGGTCCGGGTGTCGAGGACCTCTACGGGGAGGACTTGGGTGTGTGCACGGGGGGGAAGGTGATACGGCCAGCCAACGCGAAGACGGAGCTGCCGGAGGAAGAGGACTACATCGCGGAGATCTGCACCTCACGCCTCAATCTCAAGGAACTGCGACGGTTGGACAGCGAGGGTGAACTGACGGGGGTCCTGGACCTCATCACCAAGCCAGCCGCTTTCGCTGACGCACTGCTTCCCGAGGCCCGCCAAGAACTACGTAAAACGGGGAGGAAGGTATCACGCCACATGTTGCACCACCTGGACACCTTGGTTGAGTATGGCGCCCTGACGGAGGCGGATGCACACCCGTACCTCACGCTGCCAGCGTTCACCGTGTCCAAGAAGTCTGGGGGCCAACGTTTCATCGTCGACGCAAGGCGGCTAAACGCACTGATGACACGCCCACCGGACATGCGTTTGCAGGACATCACGGAGGTGACACAGCGAGTGGCCGCGGCGAGCTGGGTGGTGATGGCAGATGCACGCAGCTGGTTCTACCAGTTCCCCGTACACAAGGAGATCCAACGCTACTTCGAAGTGCGCCTAGGCGGGGAGAGAAAGACATTCGTGAAGACCTTCCTGACTGTCATGTGCATGGGGTGGTCACATTCCCCGGCAATCGCGAACCGCAGCGCACGCGTGCTGCTCCCGCCAGAGCACGGAATAGTCTGGATTGACAACTTCATCGCTGTCGGAGACTCCCTACCAGAGGCACAGGCGAGGTACGCCAACTTCATCAGCCGCTGCGAGAAGGTGGGGGCCGCCCTGAACCTCGACGACACACAACACGGCGTGCCGCTGCAGGACTTCACAGTGTTCGGGATCCACTTCGACCTGACGCGACACCGTTTCCGCATGGACACAGCCTGGGTGCAAAAAGTCCTCGGACGGGAAGAGTACAAGGAAGTCGTCAACGGCCACACGACACCACGCAGGGCGTTCAGAGTATTCGGGTCTTTCGTCTGGCAGTCGTATGTGATGCGGACACCGATGTGTTACATGCCAGCCGTGTTGTCCTTCGTGCGGCGTATCGCGAAGCAGACTCGCTCGAACAACGCCCGATGGGACTCCAGGGTCGCAGTACCTCCGTCAGTGCAGGCGGAGACAGTGGCGCGGACACGACTCATCGAGGACAACGAGTGGTATACGCCGCAGAACCCGCCACCGACCATTGAGCTCTGGACAGACGCGTCATCCACGGCGTGGGCGGCGGTGCTCGTGTTACCGGGAGGGGAGTCAGTGTCCCAAGGTGCGTTCGAAGGGAGCGACGCGGACACGAACATCTTCCTGAAGGAAGCGTATGCAGTGTGGCAGGGGGTGCGCATGATGCAGCGTGTGAGGGAGGCAAGCGTGACCTGCCACATAGACAACCTCGGCCTGGTGTTCGCGCTCCGGAAGGGCCACTGCGCCAACTACCGAGGCAACCTTCTGCTGCAGGAGATATACACAACAGCGCGCCGCCAGCAGATACGACTGATTCCACACTGGGTTGCGACCCACGACCAACGCGCAGACGCGTACACGCGAGGGACGCAGGCCACACACCCCGTGGAGTTGCCACCAGTGTCGATGCCACCCACACTTTTACCAGCGCGCCCGCCTCGTTGAGAACGAGACGGACACGTCCCTCCGGATGAGGGTCCTGGTGTAGAAGCGTCAACGCAACAAACAAAAGGAAATTCATCAGAGCGGTTGTAGCTGTGAAGTGATAGGGCGCTTTTTAAGCACACTCGTGTGAGCGGAAAGCGCCCCACCACAGCTGCAACCAAACGTGCTCTATACACTAACCCCACCCTTCATCAGGCTCAGGGTGTGATCAGTTCAGGGTTTTGTGTGTAGAAGCGTCAACGCAACAAACAAAAGGAAATTCATCAGAGCGGTTGTAGCTGTGAAGTGATAGGGCGCTTTCCGCTGCCAAGTGTGACGTCAGCCGCGCTCTGCAGTGCAGGTTCCGTGCCCCCTCACCCCTCCCCTGCTCTCTGCTGTTGCGGCTGTACGCGAGTTCGCTGGTGCCGGTACCGATGTGCCTGCCGCCTGACACTGCCCCCGCGGTATCAGACGGCTTCCACACGGCACGGGCACGGGTGTGCCCGCGGCGGCGCAGCCAAACGGCATGGATATGGATGCGGGGTGGTGCGTGTGGAGGTAGCACCAGACTTCGCTCGGTGCGACCTACACTAAACAGAAAGGCGAACGTGTGTGTGTGTGTGTGGAAGGGGAAGCACTGGTTTTCCAGATTTTCTTCTTTGGCTTTTTGGTGGTTGCTGCTACTGCCGTTCGCTGATTTTTTTGTGGGCCCCACGAATCTCAGCCACGGCTGGCGACCCGGTCTTCGCAGAGGGGAGGCGTTCAGGTGTGATAGACGGAAAAGGGCGCTGCTGCCCCACCTGCGGGCTGTGCTGGTCGGGACGGACGGATTACTCGTCAACGTCGACCGCTGATCCCACACGGCTGTGTGTTGCTGCGCTCGCTGACCCTTGACTGATCTCTCGGGGTGGTGATCTGCAGACGCTGTGTGTGGGTTCTGTGTGCATCCCCGTGGCTGCTGGGCAGTCGCAGTGCCGCCTTCCAACAAAACCCTGTGCGCTACGCCCGCCACGGGCAAGCGTCGTTCCCGGAGGAACTTCACCAATTCAATATTTTGCTGGGCGGCTTGCTGCCGACAGCACACAATCCCGTTATTTTTCCACTCTCCACTCTCCACTCTCAATTCCACACGCCCTTATTGTTACTTGCTGACGCGCTTTTGGAAAGCCTCGCTTTCCAGTTTATCCTCTTCCCCCTTCATCGGGACGAGCTACGGCCCTGTGAGCTACGAGCCGGAGATGCAGATGCAAATGCAAACAAGCGAACCGAACCAAACCCGAAGTCCTGCCTCCCCACCCCCGTCCCCCCCAACATCTCTGGGCAGTTGGTCCATCCCCCCCATATGAATTGCTTTGCTGTGCAGTTTTCAGCGATGACGTGCATCCACACCACACCACGCCCCCCGCCGCAGGTTTTACCCTTTTTTACTTTCACACTCCCAGGCCGCACCATGAAGCTGGCAACACTGCTTGTCCTAGTTGTGATGGCAGGGACGTGCGACGGGTTTCTTTGGGGCAAGGGCAAGTCGTCTTGGGGCAAGTCGAAGTCGAAGTCGAAGTCGCATGGCGGCATCTGGGGTAAGTCGAAGTCGCATGGCGGCATCTGGGGTAAGTCGAAGTCGCATGGCGGCATCTGGGGTAAGTCGAAGTCGCCTGGCGGCATCTGGGATAAGTACGGGAAGGCTATCTTCGGCGGCCGCGGCGGCAGCCCGCCCACCACAGGCCCCCTGACACCCTGTGGGGAGGGGATCGTGGTGGAGGCGATTAAGGAGTACAAGCCTGTGGTGGAGTCGATTGTGGAGGTGCTCGAGGAGGAGGAGGCCGCCTTCCGCCCGCTGCTGGTGCGCATGGCGTGGCACTCGATGGCGCAGTACAACCCTGCGCTGAAGCCGATTGGCGGTGGTGCGGGTGGGTGCCTGCGGCCCGGCGGTCCCGAACACAACCTGGGGGAGAACAAGGGGCTGGACGTGGCGGCGGAAAAGCTCGAGAAGGTGAAGAAGGCGCACCCCTTCGTGACGTACGCAGACCTGTACCAGCTGGCGGGGAACACGGCCCTCGAGTACATGGGGAGCCCGTCGCTGCACTTCAAGCCCGGGCGGCGCGACTACGAGGCGTCGGAGCTGGCGGGGCAGTGCGTCGCAGACAACACCCGGATGCCCACAAAGCGCATCAACGAGGACTGGTTCCCCCACCGGGACACGCTGAAGTACCTGTTTGAGAAGTTTGGGGAGCTGGGGATCTCGCTGGACACCGACAAGGACGCGTTGTACAAGATCGTCAGCCTCCTCGGAGCCCACAACATGGGGGGGATGCACAAGGAAATCAGCGGGAACGAGGGGCAGTGGACGGCGGACAACCACGTGTTCGGGAACGAGTACTTTTACAACCTTGAGCGGGGGGCCTGGGGGCCGTACACGGCCCGGATGTGGGGGACTGACCTGCAGTACAAGGGAGGCCCCGGTCTGCGCTTCGTGATGCTGCCGATCGACATGGTGCTGCGGCACGACAGGCGCCTGCGCAAGATTGTGCGCGAGTTCATGAACGACAAGGCCCTGTTTGCGAAGCACTTCCGGGTGGCGTGGCAGCAGATCCAGGACAACTGCTACGACCACTGATCGTCTGCCCCTCCCGATCTCATGTGCGGCCCCGCCCGCCCGCCCGCCCGCCCGCGCACGCAGCGTGTTCCTCAATTGCTGCGACGGCGTCCCCGACCATTCAACAACAAACACCATCCTCCATGCGCGCGCGCCCATCGGCCATGCGCTATCCGCCAGCATGCCACAGACACAGACACAACGCCCCTCCTATGGGGTGCACACCGTGCCGTGTGTTTTGGGTTGGCGAAAAAGTTTTGTATTTTTTTTTTCATCCGCCCGCCTGCCTTCTCTGCCCCTCCTCTCGTGCCGTGTCCTCAACCTGCAGCCGAAACGCAGCGAGTTGATGAGCGCGCATGGATATGGGATATGGGTATGGGGTGGGGGTGGGGGTGCGTGGCGGCCCCCCCTCTTTGTGCCCTTTTCTTTTCTGAGGCCTGGGGATGGGCATGACGGGGCCCAGCTGGGTGCACTGGGGGCACACGCGCGCGCTCCGCCCGTGTCCAGTAAGACGGGCACTCTCGGTGTGTGGCGCCTGTGATCCCCTGCACTTGGCACGTGGCCCCGTAGCCACGCGGGATCGTGGTGGAGTGGAAATAGTCATCTTGTAACTCTTGTTTCCTGCTGCTGCGCTCTGGCAGAGCCCAGCAGCATGCTGATGTGATTCTGCGCCTTTCCTTCTTCTTCTTGTGCATTGCATTCCTTCGCGAGAACATGCCATGCGGTGGATGTTTGCACGCGACACGAATTCAGCGATGGCCTCACACAACTGAAGAAGGAAAGCGTGAAACCTGAAAACGGAAAAGTGAAAAGTGAAAACTGAAACACGGAAACACGGAAAATCAATCTCATATTCGCACCAGACGCTTGCAAATATTGAACACAGCTCTCGGTGGAGCGGAACGCCAAATAACCCAACACACACTGCGGTTCATGGGCGTGCGCTGCACCCTTTTACCTTTTACCTTTCACGTTTTATCGTTTCTTCGTTTCTTCTCCCCACATCATTTTTTTCTGGACCTCGTGGTGATTTTGTCACCGCTGCCAAGTGTGACGTCAGCCGCGCTCTGCAGTGCAGGTTCCGTGCCCCCTCACCCCTCCCCTGCTCTCTGCTGTTGCGGCTGTACGCGAGTTCGCTGGTGCCGGTACCGATGTGCCTGCCGCCTGACACTGCCCCCGCGGTATCAGACGGCTTCCACACGGCACGGGCACGGGTGTGCCCGCGGCGGCGCAGCCAAACGGCATGGATATGGATGCGGGGTGGTGCGTGTGGAGGTAGCACCAGACTTCGCTCGGTGCGACCTACACTAAACAGAAAGGCGAACGTGTGTGTGTGTGTAGTGATAGTGGTTTTAAGTGGGTAACCCTGCGCGGATCTGTGCCCACTCCCCGCCCACCCGTACGTCACAGCGGATGCCCCACTCGGGTTAGAGTGTGGGGCCAACTCAGTGCCACTCCGAGGAGGGCGTGAGGCATAGCCAGCGTGGTGCGTGCCGCAACAGTGTGTGAGTGATTTCGCACTGCTGTGGCAGTCCCCGCACCGGCCCATGCGATGCGTCTTGCAAAATTCCATGGTGACTTGCAAGCCGTCGTTCTTCCCGTGGTGGTCCCGGCAGCAGTCCTCTTCCGAGAGGCGCCGGCGCCGGCAGTCCACGCAGCGGGGTTTCCAGTGCAGAGCGCAGGTAAGCATCTTCGCGTTCCGTCTGGCTCCAGGGGGGGCAGTCCGGGGAGCAACGCCCCGTCGTTCCCATGACCGTCCTGTCCGGGCGTTGGCTTGCCGGCTGCTGGCAGTCCATTGCTGGGCCGCTTGCTGCCACCCCTCTGGGTAGTGGGGCTGCGGTGCGAAGGTTGCGGCCCACGCCATGCCGCGGGAGTGGAAGGCTGTGTCCCGCTGGTTCAAGCCCGGGCCTGCCGTGTGCGCTTGGAGGCTGCGCATCACCGACTCGGTGGCTGGGCTGAGCTGGGCTCTCCTGGACAGGCCCCCTGCCACGGTTCCCCCGATCGCGGTGAGGACAGTGGAGCTCGCAGTGTGGCCACAGTGCCATGGTTGCTTGGAAGTCTTGCGCACCACCTCGCAGAGCTGCCTCAACGAGTGAGCCTTGCCCAGGATGCTCTTCTGGAAGGCTGCGAAGTCCTGCCGCAGCTGCTCCTGCGAGGTCTCCCCCTGCCTCTCAGCCTCGTCCATGGCGGCGTTGCTCAGGGCGTCCGCATCGACGTTGAGTTCCCTTTTCACGTGCTCATACGTAAGGGTGATCCGGGGCCCGAGGTCGGCAGCCAGCCGTGCCGTGCTGAGGAAGAGGGGGCGGAGGGATTTATCGCGGCAAACCGCTTCCCCTTTTAGGTGTCGCAGCACCACCTGCGAGTCACCCCGCACCGTAACGTTCCCCTCAGGGGGCGGGTCGCCCCTTCTGAGCAGCCGTAGGCCCGCCCGAACCCCTTCGTACTCAGCGATGTTGTTGCTGCGTACGTTCAGCAGAGGGAGGATCTCTTCCGACACCTTGAGGCCGTCTCGGTAGAGCACCGCACCTGCACCCGCCAGGGCGAAGGGGGTGCCGTTGTCCCTTGCTCCGCCGTCGAAGTAGAGGGTGAGCCCCGGGGATGCGCCCTCGGGGATGCGTGGGCGGGCCTCCCGCGGCCCCCTCTCAGGGGGGTCAGGTGTGTGGGGGCGGATGCGGCGCGTTTCGACTTCTGGGAGGGTGAGGCCGGTCGACAGCTCGAAGTCGACAGCCAACTCCATGAGGGTCACGGTGTGCTCCCCTCCCTGCGGCCCCCATTTCAGGCCCCGCAGCCAGTCGCAGAGGGCCACCCACAGCTCCGGGGGGCGCTTGCCCCACGTCTGTTTGACAGTGGACGGCGCCCGCACAGGGATGCAGGCCTGTTCGGGGTTGGGTGTGCACCACCCCCATGGATAGTGAAGGGTGCGGTGGTGGCGCGCGGAGCGGTCGAGCAGTCCATCTTTCTCCTGCCGCGCCGAGAGGATTGCAATGAAGTAGCGGTGCAGCTGCGCCACTATATCCACCCTGCGTGCGAAGGATAGTGGCAGGGGCTGCCTGTCCTCCGGGATGCCGTGTCTAAAGGCGGGCGCCACCCCGCATAACGCCAAGCAAGGTGGCCAGGTTGACCGGTCCACAGCCGTAATGGGGTGGTTTTGTCGGATTGGGTCCCACGCGGAGCACTCCCACCATAGGTGCATCACCGTCTCGGGGGTGCCTGCGTTGCAGTATCGGCAGATCCCGCCCTGCCCCGTGCGCCCTCGGACAGGCACCGCCCCTGCAATGACGGAACGAAGGAGGCCCCGTTGGTATCCCGTGACCGCGGCGCCCTCTCCCTCCAGGACGCAGCGTGTGGCTTGCCCGTCGATGCCGTGCTGAGCGCCCGCAAAGTCGTCACGACGACCAGCCAGCGCCTTGGCCACCTGTGTACGTAGGGCCTGGCGGAGGTCATGAGCGAAGATCCCCCATCCGCTCGTTGTTGCTGCGGTGGGGTCGAAGACTATGCTCCGTCCCGCTTCATCAGTGTAAGATAGGGTGGTCGCCGTGCTCCAGCTCCATCCTATCCACCGAAGGGCCGCTCGGAAAAGCGCGAAGGGGCCTGTCCCTGTAAGCCTCACTCTGCTATCCCAAGCCGTCTCAGACAGAACCCTGCAGCGGCCCCACTTCTTGACCTGCATGGCCCAGGTGGTGATCTGCCGGTAGCGGGGGGCGACGGCGGGGTCCACCCGATGTGCATGGTGGAGGACATCCAGCACAGCCTCCCGCGCCCTGCGGGGGGGTCCGGACCACAGCGCGGCGACGAAGAGCCCCCTCCATCGCCTGATGTCGGCGTCCTCCCAGCGGGTGACCAGGGCGTCGTAGTAGAGCCTGGACCCCGCTGTCATCGCTGCTGCCTGCCCCTTCCACTGCACCGGTAGGGGCAGTGCCGAGGTCCTGCGCAGGTTCTGCTCTGCGCCCTCTTTTCGGCGGGCGACGCGCTCCGATTTGGGCACCTCGGGTCCCTCGAGCGGGCGCGCATGCAGCATGGCCCCGAGGCAGTCGAAGCTATCGCGCTGTCGAAGGGGGGTAGCCGTGCCGTCCCGTGTCCGGTAGACTATCGGGGTCAACGGCTCGGGGGACGTCGAGAAGACATGTGACTTGACCTCTGCGCATATTACCATCCCGGTATCGTGGGAGAAATCTGCAGAGTCATCCACCACTGCTTGCAAGGTCCCCGGGCTGGGGGTCACCGCGTACACATCGTCCACAAACGACAACGCCCTCGTGCCCTGCCGGTGCTCCGCCATGCGCATCCATACACCCACCAGCACGTTGATCAGCACGACGCTAATGGGGCAGCCCTGCATGATGCCGTTGGTTGGCAGGAAGCCCTCCCCGATAGTGCCGCTTACCCGGAAGTGCCGCTGCATTGACCCGTACGCTGCCCGCAGGGTGCGCAGGACTCGGCCGTCGAAGCCGAGCTCCGCAGCTAGACAGAAGGTCAGGTCAATCGGCACCGTGTCGAAGCATTTCTTAAAGTCTAGGGCGACACCGTGCAGTGGCTGTCCTGTGAGGTGGGCCTCTTCGATCCGTGCTGCCAGGTGCCAGATGAGGTCCTCCGCGCCGTGGCCAGGTCTGCATCCGTGCAAGTCCTCAGGCGCAATGCTCTCCAGCCACTTCAGCGCAGGCTTCACTCGGATTGCTGCCCACACCCTGTACAGCACGGGAGTGATGCTGATGGGGCGCTGCGACAGCGGCTCACCTGAGCTGCCGGGCTTGGGAATGAGGCAAATCATGGCGTGCATCAGCTGCTCCGGCCATTCGCCCGATCTCTCGACCTCATTGAACACCTCCGCGAACAACTTGAGGAGGTCCCCTGGGAGTTGCCGCAGCTCGTGCACCCTCCAGCCGTGTAGGCCCGGCGAGGTGGATGTAGACATTTTAGCCAGCGCTGTCCCAACGTCTTCTGCCGTAATGGTCTTACACTCCATCTCGGCCGGGTCAGGGAGGAAGTCGCTGTACCTCTGTCGGAAGGTGTCCCAGCGAGGCTCAGGCGTCGTCGCATACTTCCGGAAGTAGCCCCCCCACGCAGTATCGCTCCTCAGCAGTTCATCCGCCTCCTTGGGGCAGGCCGTGAAGGAGCCATCCTCGCGGCGCATGAAGGTGGTAGGGGCGCAGAAGCGGTCTGCGAGGTACGAGAACACTATCCCCGCCTCCTGCGTCCAGGCCTTCTGCATCCTCGCCTTCCACGTGCGGTGTGTGTGTGTGTGTGGAAGGGGAAGCACTGGTTTTCCAGATTTTCTTCTTTGGCTTTTTGGTGGTTGCTGCTACTGCCGTTCGCTGATTTTTTTGTGGGCCCCACGAATCTCAGCCACGGCTGGCGACCCGGTCTTCGCAGAGGGGAGGCGTTCAGGTGTGATAGACGGAAAAGGGCGCTGCTGCCCCACCTGCGGGCTGTGCTGGTCGGGACGGACGGATTACTCGTCAACGTCGACCGCTGATCCCACACGGCTGTGTGTTGCTGCGCTCGCTGACCCTTGACTGATCTCTCGGGGTGGTGATCTGCAGACGCTGTGTGTGGGTTCTGTGTGCATCCCCGTGGCTGCTGGGCAGTCGCAGTGCCGCCTTCCAACAAAACCCTGTGCGCTACGCCCGCCACGGGCAAGCGTCGTTCCCGGAGGAACTTCACCAATTCAATATTTTGCTGGGCGGCTTGCTGCCGACAGCACACAATCCCGTTATTTTTCCACTCTCCACTCTCCACTCTCAATTCCACACGCCCTTATTGTTACTTGCTGACGCGCTTTTGGAAAGCCTCGCTTTCCAGTTTATCCTCTTCCCCCTTCATCGGGACGAGCTACGGCCCTGTGAGCTACGAGCCGGAGATGCAGATGCAAATGCAAACAAGCGAACCGAACCAAACCCGAAGTCCTGCCTCCCCACCCCCGTCCCCCCCAACATCTCTGGGCAGTTGGTCCATCCCCCCCATATGAATTGCTTTGCTGTGCAGTTTTCAGCGATGACGTGCATCCACACCACACCACGCCCCCCGCCGCAGGTTTTACCCTTTTTTACTTTCACACTCCCAGGCCGCACCATGAAGCTGGCAACACTGCTTGTCCTAGTTGTGATGGCAGGGACGTGCGACGGGTTTCTTTGGGGCAAGGGCAAGTCGAAGTCGAAGTCGAAGTCGCATGGCGGCATCTGGGGTAAGTCGAAGTCGCATGGCGGCATCTGGGGTAAGTCGAAGTCGCCTGGCGGCATCTGGGATAAGTACGGGAAGGCTATCTTCGGCGGCCGCGGCGGCAGCCCGCCCACCACAGGCCCCCTGACACCCTGTGGGGAGGGGATCGTGGTGGAGGCGATTAAGGAGTACAAGCCTGTGGTGGAGTCGATTGTGGAGGTGCTCGAGGAGGAGGAGGCCGCCTTCCGCCCGCTGCTGGTGCGCATGGCGTGGCACTCGATGGCGCAGTACAACCCTGCGCTGAAGCCGATTGGCGGTGGTGCGGGTGGGTGCCTGCGGCCCGGCGGTCCCGAACACAACCTGGGGGAGAACAAGGGGCTGGACGTGGCGGCGGAAAAGCTCGAGAAGGTGAAGAAGGCGCACCCCTTCGTGACGTACGCAGACCTGTACCAGCTGGCGGGGAACACGGCCCTCGAGTACATGGGGAGCCCGTCGCTGCACTTCAAGCCCGGGCGGCGCGACTACGAGGCGTCGGAGCTGGCGGGGCAGTGCGTCGCAGACAACACCCGGATGCCCACAAAGCGCATCAACGAGGACTGGTTCCCCCACCGGGACACGCTGAAGTACCTGTTTGAGAAGTTTGGGGAGCTGGGGATCTCGCTGGACACCGACAAGGACGCGTTGTACAAGATCGTCAGCCTCCTCGGAGCCCACAACATGGGGGGGATGCACAAGGAAATCAGCGGGAACGAGGGGCAGTGGACGGCGGACAACCACGTGTTCGGGAACGAGTACTTTTACAACCTTGAGCGGGGGGCCTGGGGGCCGTACACGGCCCGGATGTGGGGGACTGACCTGCAGTACAAGGGAGGCCCCGGTCTGCGCTTCGTGATGCTGCCGATCGACATGGTGCTGCGGCACGACAGGCGCCTGCGCAAGATTGTGCGCGAGTTCATGAACGACAAGGCCCTGTTTGCGAAGCACTTCCGGGTGGCGTGGCAGCAGATCCAGGACAACTGCTACGACCACTGATCGTCTGCCCCTCCCGATCTCATGTGCGGCCCCGCCCGCCCGCCCGCCCGCCCGCGCACGCAGCGTGTTCCTCAATTGCTGCGACGGCGTCCCCGACCATTCAACAACAAACACCATCCTCCATGCGCGCGCGCCCATCGGCCATGCGCTATCCGCCAGCATGCCACAGACACAGACACAACGCCCCTCCTATGGGGTGCACACCGTGCCGTGTGTTTTGGGTTGGCGAAAAAGTTTTGTATTTTTTTTTTCATCCGCCCGCCTGCCTTCTCTGCCCCTCCTCTCGTGCCGTGTCCTCAACCTGCAGCCGAAACGCAGCGAGTTGATGAGCGCGCATGGATATGGGATATGGGTATGGGGTGGGGGTGGGGGTGCGTGGCGGCCCCCCCTCTTTGTGCCCTTTTCTTTTCTGAGGCCTGGGGATGGGCATGACGGGGCCCAGCTGGGTGCACTGGGGGCACACGCGCGCGCTCCGCCCGTGTCCAGTAAGACGGGCACTCTCGGTGTGTGGCGCCTGTGATCCCCTGCACTTGGCACGTGGCCCCGTAGCCACGCGGGATCGTGGTGGAGTGGAAATAGTCATCTTGTAACTCTTGTTTCCTGCTGCTGCGCTCTGGCAGAGCCCAGCAGCATGCTGATGTGATTCTGCGCCTTTCCTTCTTCTTCTTGTGCATTGCATTCCTTCGCGAGAACATGCCATGCGGTGGATGTTTGCACGCGACACGAATTCAGCGATGGCCTCACACAACTGAAGAAGGAAAGCGTGAAACCTGAAAACGGAAAAGTGAAAAGTGAAAACTGAAACACGGAAACACGGAAAATCAATCTCATATTCGCACCAGACGCTTGCAAATATTGAACACAGCTCTCGGTGGAGCGGAACGCCAAATAACCCAACACACACTGCGGTTCATGGGCGTGCGCTGCACCCTTTTACCTTTTACCTTTCACGTTTTATCGTTTCTTCGTTTCTTCTCCCCACATCATTTTTTTCTGGACCTCGTGGTGATTTTGTCACCGCTGCCAAGTGTGACGTCAGCCGCGCTCTGCAGTGCAGGTTCCGTGCCCCCTCACCCCTCCCCTGCTCTCTGCTGTTGCGGCTGTACGCGAGTTCGCTGGTGCCGGTACCGATGTGCCTGCCGCCTGACACTGCCCCCGCGGTATCAGACGGCTTCCACACGGCACGGGCACGGGTGTGCCCGCGGCGGCGCAGCCAAACGGCATGGATATGGATGCGGGGTGGTGCGTGTGGAGGTAGCACCAGACTTCGCTCGGTGCGACCTACACTAAACAGAAAGGCGAACGTGTGTGTGTGTGTAGTGATAGTGGTTTTAAGTGGGTAACCCTGCGCGGATCTGTGCCCACTCCCCGCCCACCCGTACGTCACAGCGGATGCCCCACTCGGGTTAGAGTGTGGGGCCAACTCAGTGCCACTCCGAGGAGGGCGTGAGGCATAGCCAGCGTGGTGCGTGCCGCAACAGTGTGTGAGTGATTTCGCACTGCTGTGGCAGTCCCCGCACCGGCCCATGCGATGCGTCTTGCAAAATTCCATGGTGACTTGCAAGCCGTCGTTCTTCCCGTGGTGGTCCCGGCAGCAGTCCTCTTCCGAGAGGCGCCGGCGCCGGCAGTCCACGCAGCGGGGTTTCCAGTGCAGAGCGCAGGTAAGCATCTTCGCGTTCCGTCTGGCTCCAGGGGGGGCAGTCCGGGGAGCAACGCCCCGTCGTTCCCATGACCGTCCTGTCCGGGCGTTGGCTTGCCGGCTGCTGGCAGTCCATTGCTGGGCCGCTTGCTGCCACCCCTCTGGGTAGTGGGGCTGCGGTGCGAAGGTTGCGGCCCACGCCATGCCGCGGGAGTGGAAGGCTGTGTCCCGCTGGTTCAAGCCCGGGCCTGCCGTGTGCGCTTGGAGGCTGCGCATCACCGACTCGGTGGCTGGGCTGAGCTGGGCTCTCCTGGACAGGCCCCCTGCCACGGTTCCCCCGATCGCGGTGAGGACAGTGGAGCTCGCAGTGTGGCCACAGTGCCATGGTTGCTTGGAAGTCTTGCGCACCACCTCGCAGAGCTGCCTCAACGAGTGAGCCTTGCCCAGGATGCTCTTCTGGAAGGCTGCGAAGTCCTGCCGCAGCTGCTCCTGCGAGGTCTCCCCCTGCCTCTCAGCCTCGTCCATGGCGGCGTTGCTCAGGGCGTCCGCATCGACGTTGAGTTCCCTTTTCACGTGCTCATACGTAAGGGTGATCCGGGGCCCGAGGTCGGCAGCCAGCCGTGCCGTGCTGAGGAAGAGGGGGCGGAGGGATTTATCGCGGCAAACCGCTTCCCCTTTTAGGTGTCGCAGCACCACCTGCGAGTCACCCCGCACCGTAACGTTCCCCTCAGGGGGCGGGTCGCCCCTTCTGAGCAGCCGTAGGCCCGCCCGAACCCCTTCGTACTCAGCGATGTTGTTGCTGCGTACGTTCAGCAGAGGGAGGATCTCTTCCGACACCTTGAGGCCGTCTCGGTAGAGCACCGCACCTGCACCCGCCAGGGCGAAGGGGGTGCCGTTGTCCCTTGCTCCGCCGTCGAAGTAGAGGGTGAGCCCCGGGGATGCGCCCTCGGGGATGCGTGGGCGGGCCTCCCGCGGCCCCCTCTCAGGGGGGTCAGGTGTGTGGGGGCGGATGCGGCGCGTTTCGACTTCTGGGAGGGTGAGGCCGGTCGACAGCTCGAAGTCGACAGCCAACTCCATGAGGGTCACGGTGTGCTCCCCTCCCTGCGGCCCCCATTTCAGGCCCCGCAGCCAGTCGCAGAGGGCCACCCACAGCTCCGGGGGGCGCTTGCCCCACGTCTGTTTGACAGTGGACGGCGCCCGCACAGGGATGCAGGCCTGTTCGGGGTTGGGTGTGCACCACCCCCATGGATAGTGAAGGGTGCGGTGGTGGCGCGCGGAGCGGTCGAGCAGTCCATCTTTCTCCTGCCGCGCCGAGAGGATTGCAATGAAGTAGCGGTGCAGCTGCGCCACTATATCCACCCTGCGTGCGAAGGATAGTGGCAGGGGCTGCCTGTCCTCCGGGATGCCGTGTCTAAAGGCGGGCGCCACCCCGCATAACGCCAAGCAAGGTGGCCAGGTTGACCGGTCCACAGCCGTAATGGGGTGGTTTTGTCGGATTGGGTCCCACGCGGAGCACTCCCACCATAGGTGCATCACCGTCTCGGGGGTGCCTGCGTTGCAGTATCGGCAGATCCCGCCCTGCCCCGTGCGCCCTCGGACAGGCACCGCCCCTGCAATGACGGAACGAAGGAGGCCCCGTTGGTATCCCGTGACCGCGGCGCCCTCTCCCTCCAGGACGCAGCGTGTGGCTTGCCCGTCGATGCCGTGCTGAGCGCCCGCAAAGTCGTCACGACGACCAGCCAGCGCCTTGGCCACCTGTGTACGTAGGGCCTGGCGGAGGTCATGAGCGAAGATCCCCCATCCGCTCGTTGTTGCTGCGGTGGGGTCGAAGACTATGCTCCGTCCCGCTTCATCAGTGTAAGATAGGGTGGTCGCCGTGCTCCAGCTCCATCCTATCCACCGAAGGGCCGCTCGGAAAAGCGCGAAGGGGCCTGTCCCTGTAAGCCTCACTCTGCTATCCCAAGCCGTCTCAGACAGAACCCTGCAGCGGCCCCACTTCTTGACCTGCATGGCCCAGGTGGTGATCTGCCGGTAGCGGGGGGCGACGGCGGGGTCCACCCGATGTGCATGGTGGAGGACATCCAGCACAGCCTCCCGCGCCCTGCGGGGGGGTCCGGACCACAGCGCGGCGACGAAGAGCCCCCTCCATCGCCTGATGTCGGCGTCCTCCCAGCGGGTGACCAGGGCGTCGTAGTAGAGCCTGGACCCCGCTGTCATCGCTGCTGCCTGCCCCTTCCACTGCACCGGTAGGGGCAGTGCCGAGGTCCTGCGCAGGTTCTGCTCTGCGCCCTCTTTTCGGCGGGCGACGCGCTCCGATTTGGGCACCTCGGGTCCCTCGAGCGGGCGCGCATGCAGCATGGCCCCGAGGCAGTCGAAGCTATCGCGCTGTCGAAGGGGGGTAGCCGTGCCGTCCCGTGTCCGGTAGACTATCGGGGTCAACGGCTCGGGGGACGTCGAGAAGACATGTGACTTGACCTCTGCGCATATTACCATCCCGGTATCGTGGGAGAAATCTGCAGAGTCATCCACCACTGCTTGCAAGGTCCCCGGGCTGGGGGTCACCGCGTACACATCGTCCACAAACGACAACGCCCTCGTGCCCTGCCGGTGCTCCGCCATGCGCATCCATACACCCACCAGCACGTTGATCAGCACGACGCTAATGGGGCAGCCCTGCATGATGCCGTTGGTTGGCAGGAAGCCCTCCCCGATAGTGCCGCTTACCCGGAAGTGCCGCTGCATTGACCCGTACGCTGCCCGCAGGGTGCGCAGGACTCGGCCGTCGAAGCCGAGCTCCGCAGCTAGACAGAAGGTCAGGTCAATCGGCACCGTGTCGAAGCATTTCTTAAAGTCTAGGGCGACACCGTGCAGTGGCTGTCCTGTGAGGTGGGCCTCTTCGATCCGTGCTGCCAGGTGCCAGATGAGGTCCTCCGCGCCGTGGCCAGGTCTGCATCCGTGCAAGTCCTCAGGCGCAATGCTCTCCAGCCACTTCAGCGCAGGCTTCACTCGGATTGCTGCCCACACCCTGTACAGCACGGGAGTGATGCTGATGGGGCGCTGCGACAGCGGCTCACCTGAGCTGCCGGGCTTGGGAATGAGGCAAATCATGGCGTGCATCAGCTGCTCCGGCCATTCGCCCGATCTCTCGACCTCATTGAACACCTCCGCGAACAACTTGAGGAGGTCCCCTGGGAGTTGCCGCAGCTCGTGCACCCTCCAGCCGTGTAGGCCCGGCGAGGTGGATGTAGACATTTTAGCCAGCGCTGTCCCAACGTCTTCTGCCGTAATGGTCTTACACTCCATCTCGGCCGGGTCAGGGAGGAAGTCGCTGTACCTCTGTCGGAAGGTGTCCCAGCGAGGCTCAGGCGTCGTCGCATACTTCCGGAAGTAGCCCCCCCACGCAGTATCGCTCCTCAGCAGTTCATCCGCCTCCTTGGGGCAGGCCGTGAAGGAGCCATCCTCGCGGCGCATGAAGGTGGTAGGGGCGCAGAAGCGGTCTGCGAGGTACGAGAACACTATCCCCGCCTCCTGCGTCCAGGCCTTCTGCATCCTCGCCTTCCACGTGCGGTGTGTGTGTGTGTGTGGAAGGGGAAGCACTGGTTTTCCAGATTTTCTTCTTTGGCTTTTTGGTGGTTGCTGCTACTGCCGTTCGCTGATTTTTTTGTGGGCCCCACGAATCTCAGCCACGGCTGGCGACCCGGTCTTCGCAGAGGGGAGGCGTTCAGGTGTGATAGACGGAAAAGGGCGCTGCTGCCCCACCTGCGGGCTGTGCTGGTCGGGACGGACGGATTACTCGTCAACGTCGACCGCTGATCCCACACGGCTGTGTGTTGCTGCGCTCGCTGACCCTTGACTGATCTCTCGGGGTGGTGATCTGCAGACGCTGTGTGTGGGTTCTGTGTGCATCCCCGTGGCTGCTGGGCAGTCGCAGTGCCGCCTTCCAACAAAACCCTGTGCGCTACGCCCGCCACGGGCAAGCGTCGTTCCCGGAGGAACTTCACCAATTCAATATTTTGCTGGGCGGCTTGCTGCCGACAGCACACAATCCCGTTATTTTTCCACTCTCCACTCTCCACTCTCAATTCCACACGCCCTTATTGTTACTTGCTGACGCGCTTTTGGAAAGCCTCGCTTTCCAGTTTATCCTCTTCCCCCTTCATCGGGACGAGCTACGGCCCTGTGAGCTACGAGCCGGAGATGCAGATGCAAATGCAAACAAGCGAACCGAACCAAACCCGAAGTCCTGCCTCCCCACCCCCGTCCCCCCCAACATCTCTGGGCAGTTGGTCCATCCCCCCCATATGAATTGCTTTGCTGTGCAGTTTTCAGCGATGACGTGCATCCACACCACACCACGCCCCCCGCCGCAGGTTTTACCCTTTTTTACTTTCACACTCCCAGGCCGCACCATGAAGCTGGCAACACTGCTTGTCCTAGTTGTGATGGCAGGGACGTGCGACGGGTTTCTTTGGGGCAAGGGCAAGTCGAAGTCGAAGTCGAAGTCGCATGGCGGCATCTGGGGTAAGTCGAAGTCGCATGGCGGCATCTGGGGTAAGTCGAAGTCGCCTGGCGGCATCTGGGATAAGTACGGGAAGGCTATCTTCGGCGGCCGCGGCGGCAGCCCGCCCACCACAGGCCCCCTGACACCCTGTGGGGAGGGGATCGTGGTGGAGGCGATTAAGGAGTACAAGCCTGTGGTGGAGTCGATTGTGGAGGTGCTCGAGGAGGAGGAGGCCGCCTTCCGCCCGCTGCTGGTGCGCATGGCGTGGCACTCGATGGCGCAGTACAACCCTGCGCTGAAGCCGATTGGCGGTGGTGCGGGTGGGTGCCTGCGGCCCGGCGGTCCCGAACACAACCTGGGGGAGAACAAGGGGCTGGACGTGGCGGCGGAAAAGCTCGAGAAGGTGAAGAAGGCGCACCCCTTCGTGACGTACGCAGACCTGTACCAGCTGGCGGGGAACACGGCCCTCGAGTACATGGGGAGCCCGTCGCTGCACTTCAAGCCCGGGCGGCGCGACTACGAGGCGTCGGAGCTGGCGGGGCAGTGCGTCGCAGACAACACCCGGATGCCCACAAAGCGCATCAACGAGGACTGGTTCCCCCACCGGGACACGCTGAAGTACCTGTTTGAGAAGTTTGGGGAGCTGGGGATCTCGCTGGACACCGACAAGGACGCGTTGTACAAGATCGTCAGCCTCCTCGGAGCCCACAACATGGGGGGGATGCACAAGGAAATCAGCGGGAACGAGGGGCAGTGGACGGCGGACAACCACGTGTTCGGGAACGAGTACTTTTACAACCTTGAGCGGGGGGCCTGGGGGCCGTACACGGCCCGGATGTGGGGGACTGACCTGCAGTACAAGGGAGGCCCCGGTCTGCGCTTCGTGATGCTGCCGATCGACATGGTGCTGCGGCACGACAGGCGCCTGCGCAAGATTGTGCGCGAGTTCATGAACGACAAGGCCCTGTTTGCGAAGCACTTCCGGGTGGCGTGGCAGCAGATCCAGGACAACTGCTACGACCACTGATCGTCTGCCCCTCCCGATCTCATGTGCGGCCCCGCCCGCCCGCCCGCCCGCCCGCGCACGCAGCGTGTTCCTCAATTGCTGCGACGGCGTCCCCGACCATTCAACAACAAACACCATCCTCCATGCGCGCGCGCCCATCGGCCATGCGCTATCCGCCAGCATGCCACAGACACAGACACAACGCCCCTCCTATGGGGTGCACACCGTGCCGTGTGTTTTGGGTTGGCGAAAAAGTTTTGTATTTTTTTTTTCATCCGCCCGCCTGCCTTCTCTGCCCCTCCTCTCGTGCCGTGTCCTCAACCTGCAGCCGAAACGCAGCGAGTTGATGAGCGCGCATGGATATGGGATATGGGTATGGGGTGGGGGTGGGGGTGCGTGGCGGCCCCCCCTCTTTGTGCCCTTTTCTTTTCTGAGGCCTGGGGATGGGCATGACGGGGCCCAGCTGGGTGCACTGGGGGCACACGCGCGCGCTCCGCCCGTGTCCAGTAAGACGGGCACTCTCGGTGTGTGGCGCCTGTGATCCCCTGCACTTGGCACGTGGCCCCGTAGCCACGCGGGATCGTGGTGGAGTGGAAATAGTCATCTTGTAACTCTTGTTTCCTGCTGCTGCGCTCTGGCAGAGCCCAGCAGCATGCTGATGTGATTCTGCGCCTTTCCTTCTTCTTCTTGTGCATTGCATTCCTTCGCGAGAACATGCCATGCGGTGGATGTTTGCACGCGACACGAATTCAGCGATGGCCTCACACAACTGAAGAAGGAAAGCGTGAAACCTGAAAACGGAAAAGTGAAAAGTGAAAACTGAAACACGGAAACACGGAAAATCAATCTCATATTCGCACCAGACGCTTGCAAATATTGAACACAGCTCTCGGTGGAGCGGAACGCCAAATAACCCAACACACACTGCGGTTCATGGGCGTGCGCTGCACCCTTTTACCTTTTACCTTTCACGTTTTATCGTTTCTTCGTTTCTTCTCCCCACATCATTTTTTTCTGGACCTCGTGGTGATTTTGTCACCGCTGCCAAGTGTGACGTCAGCCGCGCTCTGCAGTGCAGGTTCCGTGCCCCCTCACCCCTCCCCTGCTCTCTGCTGTTGCGGCTGTACGCGAGTTCGCTGGTGCCGGTACCGATGTGCCTGCCGCCTGACACTGCCCCCGCGGTATCAGACGGCTTCCACACGGCACGGGCACGGGTGTGCCCGCGGCGGCGCAGCCAAACGGCATGGATATGGATGCGGGGTGGTGCGTGTGGAGGTAGCACCAGACTTCGCTCGGTGCGACCTACACTAAACAGAAAGGCGAACGTGTGTGTGTGTGTAGTGATAGTGGTTTTAAGTGGGTAACCCTGCGCGGATCTGTGCCCACTCCCCGCCCACCCGTACGTCACAGCGGATGCCCCACTCGGGTTAGAGTGTGGGGCCAACTCAGTGCCACTCCGAGGAGGGCGTGAGGCATAGCCAGCGTGGTGCGTGCCGCAACAGTGTGTGAGTGATTTCGCACTGCTGTGGCAGTCCCCGCACCGGCCCATGCGATGCGTCTTGCAAAATTCCATGGTGACTTGCAAGCCGTCGTTCTTCCCGTGGTGGTCCCGGCAGCAGTCCTCTTCCGAGAGGCGCCGGCGCCGGCAGTCCACGCAGCGGGGTTTCCAGTGCAGAGCGCAGGTAAGCATCTTCGCGTTCCGTCTGGCTTCAGGGGGGGCAGTCCGGGGAGCAACGCCCCGTCGTTCCCATGACCGTCCTGTCCGGGCGTTGGCTTGCCGGCTGCTGGCAGTCCATTGCTGGGCCGCTTGCTGCCACCCCTCTGGGTAGTGGGGCTGCGGTGCGAAGGTTGCGGCCCACGCCATGCCGCGGGAGTGGAAGGCTGTGTCCCGCTGGTTCAAGCCCGGGCCTGCCGTGTGCGCTTGGAGGCTGCGCATCACCGACTCGGTGGCTGGGCTGAGCTGGGCTCTCCTGGACAGGCCCCCTGCCACGGTTCCCCCGATCGCGGTGAGGACAGTGGAGCTCGCAGTGTGGCCACAGTGCCATGGTTGCTTGGAAGTCTTGCGCACCACCTCGCAGAGCTGCCTCAACGAGTGAGCCTTGCCCAGGATGCTCTTCTGGAAGGCTGCGAAGTCCTGCCGCAGCTGCTCCTGCGAGGTCTCCCCCTGCCTCTCAGCCTCGTCCATGGCGGCGTTGCTCAGGGCGTCCGCATCGACGTTGAGTTCCCTTTTCACGTGCTCATACGTAAGGGTGATCCGGGGCCCGAGGTCGGCAGCCAGCCGTGCCGTGCTGAGGAAGAGGGGGCGGAGGGATTTATCGCGGCAAACCGCTTCCCCTTTTAGGTGTCGCAGCACCACCTGCGAGTCACCCCGCACCGTAACGTTCCCCTCAGGGGGCGGGTCGCCCCTTCTGAGCAGCCGTAGGCCCGCCCGAACCCCTTCGTACTCAGCGATGTTGTTGCTGCGTACGTTCAGCAGAGGGAGGATCTCTTCCGACACCTTGAGGCCGTCTCGGTAGAGCACCGCACCTGCACCCGCCAGGGCGAAGGGGGTGCCGTTGTCCCTTGCTCCGCCGTCGAAGTAGAGGGTGAGCCCCGGGGATGCGCCCTCGGGGATGCGTGGGCGGGCCTCCCGCGGCCCCCTCTCAGGGGGGTCAGGTGTGTGGGGGCGGATGCGGCGCGTTTCGACTTCTGGGAGGGTGAGGCCGGTCGACAGCTCGAAGTCGACAGCCAACTCCATGAGGGTCACGGTGTGCTCCCCTCCCTGCGGCCCCCATTTCAGGCCCCGCAGCCAGTCGCAGAGGGCCACCCACAGCTCCGGGGGGCGCTTGCCCCACGTCTGTTTGACAGTGGACGGCGCCCGCACAGGGATGCAGGCCTGTTCGGGGTTGGGTGTGCACCACCCCCATGGATAGTGAAGGGTGCGGTGGTGGCGCGCGGAGCGGTCGAGCAGTCCATCTTTCTCCTGCCGCGCCGAGAGGATTGCAATGAAGTAGCGGTGCAGCTGCGCCACTATATCCACCCTGCGTGCGAAGGATAGTGGCAGGGGCTGCCTGTCCTCCGGGATGCCGTGTCTAAAGGCGGGCGCCACCCCGCATAACGCCAAGCAAGGTGGCCAGGTTGACCGGTCCACAGCCGTAATGGGGTGGTTTTGTCGGATTGGGTCCCACGCGGAGCACTCCCACCATAGGTGCATCACCGTCTCGGGGGTGCCTGCGTTGCAGTATCGGCAGATCCCGCCCTGCCCCGTGCGCCCTCGGACAGGCACCGCCCCTGCAATGACGGAACGAAGGAGGCCCCGTTGGTATCCCGTGACCGCGGCGCCCTCTCCCTCCAGGACGCAGCGTGTGGCTTGCCCGTCGATGCCGTGCTGAGCGCCCGCAAAGTCGTCACGACGACCAGCCAGCGCCTTGGCCACCTGTGTACGTAGGGCCTGGCGGAGGTCATGAGCGAAGATCCCCCATCCGCTCGTTGTTGCTGCGGTGGGGTCGAAGACTATGCTCCGTCCCGCTTCATCAGTGTAAGATAGGGTGGTCGCCGTGCTCCAGCTCCATCCTATCCACCGAAGGGCCGCTCGGAAAAGCGCGAAGGGGCCTGTCCCTGTAAGCCTCACTCTGCTATCCCAAGCCGTCTCAGACAGAACCCTGCAGCGGCCCCACTTCTTGACCTGCATGGCCCAGGTGGTGATCTGCCGGTAGCGGGGGGCGACGGCGGGGTCCACCCGATGTGCATGGTGGAGGACATCCAGCACAGCCTCCCGCGCCCTGCGGGGGGGTCCGGACCACAGCGCGGCGACGAAGAGCCCCCTCCATCGCCTGATGTCGGCGTCCTCCCAGCGGGTGACCAGGGCGTCGTAGTAGAGCCTGGACCCCGCTGTCATCGCTGCTGCCTGCCCCTTCCACTGCACCGGTAGGGGCAGTGCCGAGGTCCTGCGCAGGTTCTGCTCTGCGCCCTCTTTTCGGCGGGCGACGCGCTCCGATTTGGGCACCTCGGGTCCCTCGAGCGGGCGCGCATGCAGCATGGCCCCGAGGCAGTCGAAGCTATCGCGCTGTCGAAGGGGGGTAGCCGTGCCGTCCCGTGTCCGGTAGACTATCGGGGTCAACGGCTCGGGGGACGTCGAGAAGACATGTGACTTGACCTCTGCGCATATTACCATCCCGGTATCGTGGGAGAAATCTGCAGAGTCATCCACCACTGCTTGCAAGGTCCCCGGGCTGGGGGTCACCGCGTACACATCGTCCACAAACGACAACGCCCTCGTGCCCTGCCGGTGCTCCGCCATGCGCATCCATACACCCACCAGCACGTTGATCAGCACGACGCTAATGGGGCAGCCCTGCATGATGCCGTTGGTTGGCAGGAAGCCCTCCCCGATAGTGCCGCTTACCCGGAAGTGCCGCTGCATTGACCCGTACGCTGCCCGCAGGGTGCGCAGGACTCGGCCGTCGAAGCCGAGCTCCGCAGCTAGACAGAAGGTCAGGTCAATCGGCACCGTGTCGAAGCATTTCTTAAAGTCTAGGGCGACACCGTGCAGTGGCTGTCCTGTGAGGTGGGCCTCTTCGATCCGTGCTGCCAGGTGCCAGATGAGGTCCTCCGCGCCGTGGCCAGGTCTGCATCCGTGCAAGTCCTCAGGCGCAATGCTCTCCAGCCACTTCAGCGCAGGCTTCACTCGGATTGCTGCCCACACCCTGTACAGCACGGGAGTGATGCTGATGGGGCGCTG
Organism: Rhynchopus euleeides; assembly: GCA_963210315.1. Classification (NCBI taxonomy): domain Eukaryota; phylum Euglenozoa; class Diplonemea; order Diplonemida; family Diplonemidae; genus Rhynchopus; species Rhynchopus euleeides. The sequence continues at coordinate 1,984,868 of OY723269.1, forward strand.
CGACAGCGGCTCACCTGAGCTGCCGGGCTTGGGAATGAGGCAAATCATGGCGTGCATCAGCTGCTCCGGCCATTCGCCCGATCTCTCGACCTCATTGAACACCTCCGCGAACAACTTGAGGAGGTCCCCTGGGAGTTGCCGCAGCTCGTGCACCCTCCAGCCGTGTAGGCCCGGCGAGGTGGATGTAGACATTTTAGCCAGCGCTGTCCCAACGTCTTCTGCCGTAATGGTCTTACACTCCATCTCGGCCGGGTCAGGGAGGAAGTCGCTGTACCTCTGTCGGAAGGTGTCCCAGCGAGGCTCAGGCGTCGTCGCATACTTCCGGAAGTAGCCCCCCCACGCAGTATCGCTCCTCAGCAGTTCATCCGCCTCCTTGGGGCAGGCCGTGAAGGAGCCATCCTCGCGGCGCATGAAGGTGGTAGGGGCGCAGAAGCGGTCTGCGAGGTACGAGAACACTATCCCCGCCTCCTGCGTCCAGGCCTTCTGCATCCTCGCCTTCCACGTGCGGTGTGTGTGTGTGTGTGGAAGGGGAAGCACTGGTTTTCCAGATTTTCTTCTTTGGCTTTTTGGTGGTTGCTGCTACTGCCGTTCGCTGATTTTTTTGTGGGCCCCACGAATCTCAGCCACGGCTGGCGACCCGGTCTTCGCAGAGGGGAGGCGTTCAGGTGTGATAGACGGAAAAGGGCGCTGCTGCCCCACCTGCGGGCTGTGCTGGTCGGGACGGACGGATTACTCGTCAACGTCGACCGCTGATCCCACACGGCTGTGTGTTGCTGCGCTCGCTGACCCTTGACTGATCTCTCGGGGTGGTGATCTGCAGACGCTGTGTGTGGGTTCTGTGTGCATCCCCGTGGCTGCTGGGCAGTCGCAGTGCCGCCTTCCAACAAAACCCTGTGCGCTACGCCCGCCACGGGCAAGCGTCGTTCCCGGAGGAACTTCACCAATTCAATATTTTGCTGGGCGGCTTGCTGCCGACAGCACACAATCCCGTTATTTTTCCACTCTCCACTCTCCACTCTCAATTCCACACGCCCTTATTGTTACTTGCTGACGCGCTTTTGGAAAGCCTCGCTTTCCAGTTTATCCTCTTCCCCCTTCATCGGGACGAGCTACGGCCCTGTGAGCTACGAGCCGGAGATGCAGATGCAAATGCAAACAAGCGAACCGAACCAAACCCGAAGTCCTGCCTCCCCACCCCCGTCCCCCCCAACATCTCTGGGCAGTTGGTCCATCCCCCCCATATGAATTGCTTTGCTGTGCAGTTTTCAGCGATGACGTGCATCCACACCACACCACGCCCCCCGCCGCAGGTTTTACCCTTTTTTACTTTCACACTCCCAGGCCGCACCATGAAGCTGGCAACACTGCTTGTCCTAGTTGTGATGGCAGGGACGTGCGACGGGTTTCTTTGGGGCAAGGGCAAGTCGTCTTGGGGCAAGTCGAAGTCGAAGTCGAAGTCGAAGTCGCATGGCGGCATCTGGGGTAAGTCGAAGTCGCATGGCGGCATCTGGGGTAAGTCGAAGTCGCATGGCGGCATCTGGGGTAAGTCGAAGTCGCCTGGCGGCATCTGGGATAAGTACGGGAAGGCTATCTTCGGCGGCCGCGGCGGCAGCCCGCCCACCACAGGCCCCCTGACACCCTGTGGGGAGGGGATCGTGGTGGAGGCGATTAAGGAGTACAAGCCTGTGGTGGAGTCGATTGTGGAGGTGCTCGAGGAGGAGGAGGCCGCCTTCCGCCCGCTGCTGGTGCGCATGGCGTGGCACTCGATGGCGCAGTACAACCCTGCGCTGAAGCCGATTGGCGGTGGTGCGGGTGGGTGCCTGCGGCCCGGCGGTCCCGAACACAACCTGGGGGAGAACAAGGGGCTGGACGTGGCGGCGGAAAAGCTCGAGAAGGTGAAGAAGGCGCACCCCTTCGTGACGTACGCAGACCTGTACCAGCTGGCGGGGAACACGGCCCTCGAGTACATGGGGAGCCCGTCGCTGCACTTCAAGCCCGGGCGGCGCGACTACGAGGCGTCGGAGCTGGCGGGGCAGTGCGTCGCAGACAACACCCGGATGCCCACAAAGCGCATCAACGAGGACTGGTTCCCCCACCGGGACACGCTGAAGTACCTGTTTGAGAAGTTTGGGGAGCTGGGGATCTCGCTGGACACCGACAAGGACGCGTTGTACAAGATCGTCAGCCTCCTCGGAGCCCACAACATGGGGGGGATGCACAAGGAAATCAGCGGGAACGAGGGGCAGTGGACGGCGGACAACCACGTGTTCGGGAACGAGTACTTTTACAACCTTGAGCGGGGGGCCTGGGGGCCGTACACGGCCCGGATGTGGGGGACTGACCTGCAGTACAAGGGAGGCCCCGGTCTGCGCTTCGTGATGCTGCCGATCGACATGGTGCTGCGGCACGACAGGCGCCTGCGCAAGATTGTGCGCGAGTTCATGAACGACAAGGCCCTGTTTGCGAAGCACTTCCGGGTGGCGTGGCAGCAGATCCAGGACAACTGCTACGACCACTGATCGTCTGCCCCTCCCGATCTCATGTGCGGCCCCGCCCGCCCGCCCGCCCGCCCGCGCACGCAGCGTGTTCCTCAATTGCTGCGACGGCGTCCCCGACCATTCAACAACAAACACCATCCTCCATGCGCGCGCGCCCATCGGCCATGCGCTATCCGCCAGCATGCCACAGACACAGACACAACGCCCCTCCTATGGGGTGCACACCGTGCCGTGTGTTTTGGGTTGGCGAAAAAGTTTTGTATTTTTTTTTTCATCCGCCCGCCTGCCTTCTCTGCCCCTCCTCTCGTGCCGTGTCCTCAACCTGCAGCCGAAACGCAGCGAGTTGATGAGCGCGCATGGATATGGGATATGGGTATGGGGTGGGGGTGGGGGTGCGTGGCGGCCCCCCCTCTTTGTGCCCTTTTCTTTTCTGAGGCCTGGGGATGGGCATGACGGGGCCCAGCTGGGTGCACTGGGGGCACACGCGCGCGCTCCGCCCGTGTCCAGTAAGACGGGCACTCTCGGTGTGTGGCGCCTGTGATCCCCTGCACTTGGCACGTGGCCCCGTAGCCACGCGGGATCGTGGTGGAGTGGAAATAGTCATCTTGTAACTCTTGTTTCCTGCTGCTGCGCTCTGGCAGAGCCCAGCAGCATGCTGATGTGATTCTGCGCCTTTCCTTCTTCTTCTTGTGCATTGCATTCCTTCGCGAGAACATGCCATGCGGTGGATGTTTGCACGCGACACGAATTCAGCGATGGCCTCACACAACTGAAGAAGGAAAGCGTGAAACCTGAAAACGGAAAAGTGAAAAGTGAAAACTGAAACACGGAAACACGGAAAATCAATCTCATATTCGCACCAGACGCTTGCAAATATTGAACACAGCTCTCGGTGGAGCGGAACGCCAAATAACCCAACACACACTGCGGTTCATGGGCGTGCGCTGCACCCTTTTACCTTTTACCTTTCACGTTTTATCGTTTCTTCGTTTCTTCTCCCCACATCATTTTTTTCTGGACCTCGTGGTGATTTTGTCACCGCTGCCAAGTGTGACGTCAGCCGCGCTCTGCAGTGCAGGTTCCGTGCCCCCTCACCCCTCCCCTGCTCTCTGCTGTTGCGGCTGTACGCGAGTTCGCTGGTGCCGGTACCGATGTGCCTGCCGCCTGACACTGCCCCCGCGGTATCAGACGGCTTCCACACGGCACGGGCACGGGTGTGCCCGCGGCGGCGCAGCCAAACGGCATGGGTATGGATGCGGGGTGGTGCGTGTGGAGGTAGCACCAGACTTCGCTCGGTGCGACCTACACTAAACAGAAAGGCGAACGTGTGTGTGTGTGTGTGGAAGGGGAAGCACTGGTTTTCCAGATTTTCTTCTTTGGCTTTTTGGTGGTTGCTGCTACTGCCGTTCGCTGATTTTTTTGTGGGCCCCACGAATCTCAGCCACGGCTGGCGACCCGGTCTTCGCAGAGGGGAGGCGTTCAGGTGTGATAGACGGAAAAGGGCGCTGCTGCCCCACCTGCGGGCTGTGCTGGTCGGGACGGACGGATTACTCGTCAACGTCGACCGCTGATCCCACACGGCTGTGTGTTGCTGCGCTCGCTGACCCTTGACTGATCTCTCGGGGTGGTGATCTGCAGACGCTGTGTGTGGGTTCTGTGTGCATCCCCGTGGCTGCTGGGCAGTCGCAGTGCCGCCTTCCAACAAAACCCTGTGCGCTACGCCCGCCACGGGCAAGCGTCGTTCCCGGAGGAACTTCACCAATTCAATATTTTGCTGGGCGGCTTGCTGCCGACAGCACACAATCCCGTTATTTTTCCACTCTCCACTCTCCACTCTCAATTCCACACGCCCTTATTGTTACTTGCTGACGCGCTTTTGGAAAGCCTCGCTTTCCAGTTTATCCTCTTCCCCCTTCATCGGGACGAGCTACGGCCCTGTGAGCTACGAGCCGGAGATGCAGATGCAAATGCAAACAAGCGAACCGAAGCACACCCGCTGCCTTCCCGACGTCCTCCACCCACCAGTTTCTGCTTTTTACCACAACAGAGGAACTGTCAGTGTCATGCAGATTTTTGGCAGCGCTTCGGCTACAAGTTGAACCTGCTCATCAGCCTGTGGAGTTGCTTTTGTTTTGTCCGGATTTTGGGCACAAACACCAGCCTTGTCTTTCTCCACCCGCCCCCCCCCCCGTCAACCCGTCCATCCCCCCAACACCCGGCTCCTCGCCACATCCCGCCCCCGCCCCTCTCCTTGTGTCCGACCTTTTGCCGTGCAACCCCGTCAGCCCCCACCTCCCCTCCTCCAGGCATGCCCCGCCCGCTACTCCCCCGGCGCAATGTGAAATGGATGCGCCTGAAGGCACCCCGCTACACGTGGCCGCCCGCCGCACGCACCGACTCCCCTCCCCCACACCTCGTGGGCTCCACCGCCCCCCGCACCGACGCCGCCGCCGCCGACCACCTTACCTCTCGCTTCGCCCCCATGCTCGCCTCCCATGCCCGCAGCCAAGGCGGCATAGCCCTCCCCGACCTGCTCCGCATCTCCCTCGAGCAGGAGCTCCGCTGGCTCTCGGCCCTCCCCGGGCAGCCTGACCCGCACCACCCGCACCCCGACACCACACAACCCATCGCTGGCGACGAGGCACACGCAGCCGCCCTGCACATGCTCCTCGAGGTGAAGGGAACCAAGAGGACACTGCTGCTCTTCCGCAAATGGGAGCGCCTCGGCCGACCTCTCGGAGCTGCCTCCCACGCCGCGATGCTCTCCGGTATATCCGCATCACGGCGCACCGCCTTCCTCGCGGAATGCACGGGGAAGGGGTATGAGGTGCTGACCGACCCGCTTTTCCTCATGGCATCCCTCAGCAGCAGCCCGGATGGCAAAGCTGCGGTCGCAACGCTCTCCCGCCTCCGCGCCGCCGGGCTCCCTGCGGGGCACGGCACGTCAGAAGGCCGCGCCCTCCTCTGCACCGCCCTCCGCCGCGCGCAGAACCCTGGAGAAGCCTCCCGCATTCTCACGGAAGCCGGATGCGCCGGCCACGACTCCACCTCCCACCCCGACACCCTCCTTTCCCTCGCCTACTCCACCGTGAAGTATCGCCAGGCACTCTCCCTCCTGCAGCGGTGGTCCGCACTCCAGCCGGGGCAGACCCCCTCCAGAGCCTGGTGGGCCTGCCTCTGCAGAGCCGCCTTTCGGGAGGGAGGCCGAGCCGGCTGGGCTTCGCCCCAACGTGTCGTGAATCTCATGGAGGCTTTTGGGTACGCCAGGCACTCCCCCGAGGGGGTGGACCCTGCGGCGTATGCCACAACAATGCTGGGGCTGAAGGAGGCTGTCGAGGCGGAGCTGTTGCGTCGGGGGGGCAGGCGGGAGGGCCCCCCGAAGGGGGGTGGGGGGGAGGGCGAACACGACGCCCTGCGTGTCTGCCTCGGACACGCGGAGGATGTGTTTGGGGAGGCGGTTGGGAGGGGGTCCCACGGGGACCACCGCCTGTGGACGCATATGTTTCAGATCTACGGCATGTGCAGCATGCCGAAGAGGTCGCTCCGGCTGGGGAAATTCCGGACTGCGGGCGGTGCGGAGGGGAGGCCAGTGCTCCGCCCGACGAAGGCGCTCCTCCGCGCCTTCCTGCAGGCCACCCGGAAGCTGGCGGTGGCGGAGGGGGGGGTGTCGGAAGGGCACCACCGCCCAGGGGAGAGCAGGGCTGGCGGGGGCAGCGGAGTCCGCCGCCGCCGCATCCGCTTCGTCCCAATCCCTACCCCCGCCCCGCTGGCGGGTGGTGGCGCGGCTGCGAGGGGTGCCGTGAGGGGTAGAGGGGAGGGGGAGGAGAAGCGGGCGGTGGCGGCGCCGCGCCCTTCAGCGGTGGCGGATCTGATGCTGCCCGAGATGGGGGTGGGGGCTGCTGCTGCTGCTGCTGCTGCTGCTGCTGCTGGTGATTCCGCCCCGCGGGGTTTCCTGCCGTGGAGGCCTGGGGGCCGTCCGTGGGAGGGGAGGGGGCCTGGCAGGAGGGGGCGTGCAGGCCAAGAGGGGGGTGCGGCGCGGCGTGGCGTGGCAGCAGAATGAAGGGGGGGGGGGGGTTGGTGGTGGTGGTGTGTCCTTCGAACTGTGTGCCAATTTCGAAAAAAGCTGTTGTGCCCACTCATCTGGTGCCCCTGACGACCCCATATTGCGTAGTTTGTGCGTAGTGAAAAGGGGGGGGGGGTCTCATTTTTTGATTTACTCAGCCATTCTCTGTCTCTATGCCGGGACCCCAAACTCAAGGAGTTCTTGCTGTTCCGGGGTCAGTGAGGGTGCAGGCGCTTCAGGTGCTGCAGGTGCTGCAGGTTCTTCAGGTGCTGCAGCGCTGGCAGCCTTCGGTGCGGGTTTCGACGCAGTCTTTGCAGGTCTCTTTGGGGGTGCCCTTTGGCGCGGTGCCTGCTTCAGCTCGTCGGGTGGAAGCATCAACGCATCATTAAGCGGTGCCTGCTTCAGCTCCTCCGGGTGGAAGCGTCAACGCATCATTAAGGAAGAAGGAAGCACAGTTGCTACGCTTTTTTGCAGCTGCAGGAAACGACACCATACCCAACAACAATCCCCAGACCGTCGAGGGAGAGTGGGCGCCTGGATCCCGTGACACAGATCTCTAGTGCCGTTGTGATCCCCTCGGATAACGTCTCCTGGACGTTGTCAGCGGAGGTTGCCTGTGTGGCGGTGACCTCCGTATACCCCGCGGGATCCAGTGCCAGTAGCGCCTTCTTCAGCTTTTCGTCGACCCCTCGGCCGACGCTCTCCTTGATGTCAAGGGCCACCTTCAGGGTGGCACCTCGCAGCGCCCTGAAGGCTGTGATCGTATCATCATTCACAATCTCGAGGGTGTTCTACGCGGCTCCTGGAACTCACTTCCTTCTCAGGTGTTTCTGGGCATGGGGCAACCTTGCCCAGGTGTTTCTGGAGTCCCGCCCCACATGTCGTGCGTTCTTTCGTACGGTGTATAGTGAGTTCTGGCAATAATTTTTTGCTCGGTCAGCGCAGTGCCACCAGTCCTGTCTCAGTAGCCACACAGAAAGGGGGACCAAAAAAAACTGGGGGGGGACCAAAAAGCGAGACCCCCCCCCAGATTGCGTAGTTTGTGCGTAGTGAAAAAGGGGTAAATCAGGGGCACCATGTCATCTTTTTTTTTTTTGCAGTACTCCCAGCTTTTCCTTTGCGGAGGCGGGCTACCCTTTTTTTTTTACGCACACGACTTTCGCGCGGAAAGTGTCATTCAGCTCTGCCAAACGTGCTCTACACACCACCCCCTTCATCAGGCAAGTGGGTTTGTAAGTGTGTGTGGAAGCGTCAACGCATCAAACGAAGTATCAACAGTAGAGAAAGAGCGGCAGAGTTGAAGTGACACTTTTCTCTCTGCAACTGACGCGTAAAAAGTGTAGGAGTGCAGGAGTGATTCCGACCTCCCTCCTTCTATTATGCATGTTGATATCTTTTGTGTTCGCATATGCACCACACATCAGAGCACCGCAAGCTCTGGGGTGGCGGAAGCGTCAATGCGGAAGATGGACAGACGGTTGCTACGCTTTATGGGGACCGACTAGCGTCTGATGGCGCCAATTCTTTGTGGTGGCGTCTGAGCGAAACCCTGCTGTATGGTGCCGCATACAATGATGCCGCTTTCCCTGACGTGGGTTTGAACTCTCTCCCGAGAGCACACTCTTGCCACCCCTGTTGGGCCAGCAACGCACACCTGAGGGTAAACAAACGCCGCCCCCACACCCCTTGCAGACGTGTCCACACGGAGGGGGCTGATGCCTGCCTCTGCGGCCTGTGCTGCCCTGCCTTCGGGGCACTGCAGCGCAGCTTGGTTGCTTCATTGCCCAAGGCTCTGGAAGGGGGTTGCCTCGTCAGCACCGACCCCAAGGGCACCTTGGATATTTCCGAGCAACGTCAGCGATTCTGGTGAACCGTAGTGCAGGCTTTGGAGGTGGGGCGCAAGACGAGCACAAGAGATGGCCGGCAGAGGCAATGCCAGTACACATCACACCACAAACACTCAGGATGTGTCGCATGTCTGTGCAATGCTCGTGTCGGTGCGAATACTCACCGTTGGGATCGTGGCAACATGCGCCGTGGTGGTGGGTGTGATTGCCACCATGATGACGGGAAACAGCGCCGAATTGGCGTTGGAGGACACTCGCGCCTCACGTGACAGCTCTGTGGAGAGCATGTATGCTGTGGCCGAGGATTCCCTTCGCGACATCACCTACACCTATGTGAAGACGCTTCGCGACGGCGGCGTGCACCAGAGGCCTTCCTGAACTCTGCCTACGGTGTCGCAGGGCAGTACTGCCGTGAAACCGCAGCACTTCCCCCTGCTGTTGCGAGTTCGTGGGACTACACCTACTCCATGCGGGGGCGCTTCTACAACTCCATCCTCGGGTACGGAAGTATCGCTCAGCTGGGGTACGTCACTCAGACAGGCGCGACCTTGAGTATGTACGAGCTTGTCTCGACGATGTACAGGCCCCTAGATGAGGAACACATTGTGCAGGCATTTTTAAGCAACGGGAGTGCCTACGATGCTGTGGCGAACCTGTCATATGAGTACCGATTTTTCTACGGCGATGTGCTTTCGGACGGCACAGGAAACATCCATAAGTGGGGCCAGGTGTGGAACGGGAAGTGCGCATTTTCGTATGTCCGCCGTGACCGAAGCGACACCTCCGTCCCTCTGGTGGAGCCGTGCGGGATGAGGGCACGTGTGGACTACACGAAGAAAATGATCGACGTTCTGGCCGACTCACCGCGGAACACTGTGTTTGCAAGCTCCATGACGTCTGCTGTGACGAACATCTTCCTCCCCCTGAACTGCATGGTGGGTGACTCGAGAAGCATCTCCGCCAGGCTGTTCGTCAGTGTGGAGGTCCATCTGCTCCAGAAATTCCTGCAGTCGCTCGACTTCAGGCGCTCCGAATATGGACGTGTGTACGTTGTGGAGAAGGAAACCCTTCAGCTCGCAGGCACGTCGCACGGACTGTATGTTAACTGCCTCTCCCTTGTCGACTGAATATCGATCGAGGAAGTGCTCGGTGATTGCCGTCACACTGAATGATCCTGCAGTCGAACTTCTTTTGTCTCGTGCTGCCCTTCATATTCTCCGTGGATGATTCTGAACGAACCCCAGTTGTCTGTTATGCGACAAAGCTCTGTCTGCACACAACACACATACACAGCGCCTACGGCAAAGGGAGAGCTTTCGGCATGGAAGCCAAGGTGCTGGTACAGGCGAGGAACTGCACCGACGCTCTTGTTGCCCAGTCAGCCCTTATCCTCGAGGAACTTGATTTGAAGAACAGGACTGCGTTTGAGTTGCTCGCCAAGTACGACACCGTTGGTACCCTGATACTTGCGACAAACCGCACACCAGCAGGGGAGCTGTTCTTTGCAGGGTATGCTTTGCAACTGCACCCACCGTGACATTGGATCGATTGCCCTATCATGCTGAGAGGTTCCTAAGTTTGGAAGAAGGTGGTCATCTTCCAGCACAGCGATCCTTAATGAATGCTGCTGCCGCACCACCTACACACCCACACCACATGCAGGGTGAAGGATATCAACATCCCGTTCGGCCCCAACTGGCGTGTCGTGTCGCTGCTGGACGAGGAGCACGTTGTGGGCCCTGTGCATCGCATGAGGGCCTCGGTGCGGCACGATATCAAACGCAGCCAGGACGATGTTGACTCAGAGATGGCCACCGCACGCATCGTGATGTACGTGACACTCGTCGTTGCAGCGCTGTTGCCCCTCGCCCTCTCGGTGGTGCTGGTGTTCCGCGTGACGGAGCCTCTGCTGCGCCTGATGCGCAACATGTCGCGTGTGGCGGTGATGGACCTGGAGAGTGTTGAGGAGGGCAAGGCCAGCTTGCTGGTCGAGGTGAATGGCATGGAGCTGTCCTTCCGGATGATGATGTACAATCTCATCGAGTACAAGCAGTACCTGCCGCAAGGTGTTCTGGTTTCTGAAGGAGTCACAGACAACCTCACGGACATGTCGTCACAGTCTCAGCAATCTTCTGACGTACACTCGGGGGAGTGCGCGAGCCCTCTGCACCAAGACAAGTTACAGGCCTTCCAAGAACAGCCGCGCGTCAAGAACGTCACGTTGCTTGTTACAAACCTTGCTGACGTGCACGACGTGTCGCCTGACAGGCTGCGGGAAGTGCTTTCGAACTACACACACACCATCGTGACCCTGGCAAAGCCACGCAAAGGCATCGTCGACCTGCAGGGGGACAAGGCAACGGTGTCCTTCAACACAATGACAACTGTGGTCCGCCACAAGCTGCTTTCCTTCGATATGGGGAAGTGTATTCTGGACGAGGCTCCACCTGAACTGCAGATCAACATCGCCACCTCAACAGGGTCTGCCATTTGTGGCAGCATGGGCTGCACCGGGCTGAAGGCTTACGCAAGCGTCGGGCCTGTCGCGGTGAACGCACGCATGTTGGAGCGCTGTGGCAGGCACTGGGACCTGCAGTTCGTCTGTGATGGTGAGCTTGCCACGGCAGGCTTACTGGGGTACGTGATGCGGCGACTGGTGGCAGCGATCCTCAAGTCGGGCAACATCACAGTACTCCATGAGGTGTGCCGCGTTATCCCCCAAGGGGAAGAGGAATGGATGTACCAGCTCGAAGAGTCGCACAACGCAAACCCACACCGCTGGACCAACACTGCAGTGGAGCTGGTTTATGAAGGCAACTACGAAGAGGCCAAACAAGCGCTCTTGGAGAACAAGGGCTCCAAGCGGGGTGAGGCCCTTGTGTTCCAGCTGCTCCAGTCCGCTCATCAAGGCGTATTGCCGGTGCCCGTCAATATTTTTGAAAGACCGTCAGTGTTGGGCCACATCAACCCTGGCGCGTAGTGCCCGTGGGTTGGAGGGGACGGTGTATATTTTTGTATGGATACAGTCCACCAATTAGCATCGGTGGGGTGCTAATCCCGAATAGCCCTGAACTATTTTCTTGAAAACCTTTGTTATTACCCCGCCAGTGTTCGTTGGATGTTGCACAGATGGTGATTCTTGCGACCGCACTCTACCCGTCAGCTCTTTTTTGGTTCCTGTCTCCGCTTCCTGTCCCGATGCTTGCGCAGGTGAACTATCGCCCGATCCTGGGATGCCGCCCTTCCCCCCAATGTGAATCTTTGCATCTTTACACACAGAGGCAGGTGTGCCGCACGCACCGCACAGCGGCTGCTGGCTTACATGACACGCAAATGATCTTCAGATTTCTCCCAGCGAGAGGGGCCGCTGTCACTAGTTCACTCCTGGTTGAGACGTCTTGAGACGTTTTTAGCCTCATGGCATGACATGCAATGAAGGAGGAAATGGAACACGGAGAAAGCAGGTCCGAGTTTACGGCACACGGAGTGCCGTTATTGCAGAGCCACATCTCACCTCAGCACAAGTCGAGGCGTGTGCGTTTCACCACAACCCCCCCCCCCCCATTCCCCCGTGTTGAGTGACATGTGTCGAGTGCTGAGACGGCACTGATTCGCACGCGCTACTCAAGATATCCCGCCCCTCGGATATAAAAATCGAACTGTCAGCAGATAGCAAGCAGCAACAAGCCTTTCAACGACTTACCCAGCGCCGATTTCAGATTTTCTTTTACCGGGGCAGTGTTCGCTTCAGTTATTCTTTGGAGATATGTGTGGTGTTCTCGCGTTCGACGAATACCCGCTGGTTCTTCTCTCCCCTTACTGATTTGCGGCCAATATCCCTCAGGGAATCAGCGACCCTGCCATGTCCAGCTGGAGGTAGTGACTTCCTGATTTTTGGGCGGTTTTGAACATGGTCGAGAACAGCATTTTCTTTGAACTTACCTACCCCTATTCCTTCGTGTTCAGTGTGTCGATCGTGTTCCATTTTTACCAGTTACGAGCGACGGAAGCAACGAAGCCGCGAAGTAACGAAGGAAATCGTACGACTGAATCTTTAAGAGAGGTGGATCATCTTCATGCCACTTCACAGGGGCTTCCACAGCCACAGTGCGCTCAACGAAAAGCAGCCCGGATCTGCCTTTCTGCAGTTGCTGGGCAGGGTGTTTCTCTTATTATACCGAAAGGAGTACGATTTTGTAATTAAGCGCCCTCGTGTGAGCGGAAAGCGACCTACACAGCTGCAACCAAAACGTGCTCCATACACAGCCCCACCAGACTAACAACAAACTGCCAGGTTTTTTTTGTGTGTGCGTTTCACCACAACCTCTCCCCTCCCCATTCCCCCGTGTTGAGTGACATGTGTCGATAGTGTTCCATTTTTAGTTCGGTGTCGCCAACTGGGGAAACTTTCTGTTCCTTTAGCTGGATCGTGCGGCCCCACTCACACCACTTCATCAGACCGGGGAAGGTGGTGTACACAAAGAGTGGGGTCTGCGTTCCAACAAAGCGTCAACAGGCGTGTTTCTAGTGGGGGGTGAGGATGAGTCCTCCGGGCACCCACTCTTTTTTACCACAACAGGGAACCTGTCAGTGTCAAAAAGATAGTAGGCAGCGCTTGGGCAACAAATTCAACCTTTTCATCAGGCTGCGGAGTTGCTTTTGTTTTGCCCGGATTTGGCGCACAAACAAGGGGAGGGGGTACGTATGCGTCGAGAGTGAAAGAGAAAACAAGACCCCCCAACACCCTTTAGCAATGTGGGTCCTGTGAACAGCCTTGTCTTTTCCGGGGTTTTCCAGCCAAGAGCCAGACGTTCACTACCGTGGCCTCCGGCGGCTGGGGGGCTCCGACCCCCAGACCCCCCTGTGGCGTATGTCTCGTACTCAAGTCCTTCGAATCCCATCAGGTCGGGGGATCCAACCACTCCAGTCGCCTCAGGAGGACGCAGCCAACTCGCACAGAATCACGACCCGGGTGGTGCCCAAAAACCCTCTTTTTCCTACAGAAACTCGCCACCGAAAAATCGAAATTTTTGAAAAGTCGGGAAAACGTCCTTTAGCCGCACCTGATCAGGGTGGTTGTAGCTGTGAGTACCGGCGCTTTCCTCATGCAATGAAGGGGGAAAGCGACACAAAGGAGCAGCAGGCAGTGTTAACCTACGGTGCCTGCTGCAAGAAGAGCCACATCTCACCTCCACACAGGTCGGGGTGTACGTATAACCACAACGTCTCCAAACCTTTTCATCCGAACGTGCGCAGTGATGTGACTGATGTGTTTGTTATTGATCAGTTACGAGCGATGAAGCGTAGCGAAGTCGCAAAGTAACGAAGGAAATCGTACGACTGAAGCGAGGATCACCTTCATGTCACTTCACAGGGGCTTCTACAGCCTTTGACACAGGAGTGTGCGCTCAACAAAAAGTAGACCGGATCTGCCTTTCTGCAGTTGCTGTGCAGGGTGCTTCTCTTATTTCAGCGAAGGAGCACGATTTTTTAGTTCGGCGTCGCCAACTGGGAAACTTTCTCCCCCCCAGCCCAAGACTCACTCACTCGCCTGTGCTCCGCACCCACTCACCTTCACACATGGCGAGTGGGTGTGGAAGCGTCAAAGGCATAATCAAAACAAGTGAGAGAGAGATGGGCAACGTGCTTTTTTTTGTACCAGACACACCTATGTGTCAGAGGAAATGCGACAGACACACTGAAGGAGTTGAAACGCAGCGAAGATACTCAGATGTTTTGTTAGTTCGGCGTAGCCAACTGGGGAAACTTTCTGTGCCTTTAGCTGGATCGTGCGTCCCCACTCACACCACTTCATCAGACCGGGCAGTGGTGTATACAAAGAGTGGGGTCTGCGTTCCAACAAAACAACTTTCGGCAGTAACTGGTTTGTTGTCTCGTTTTGCTGTCACTTTACGATCCAGCGGGGGGCACATATAGTTTTCTTATGTGTCAGTAGTATTTTTGTGACAACCGCACCCGCCACAAGGGTTTTTTTCATTGAGGCTTCATAGCAAGTCAGACATCCTTCGCCGTCTTTTCTTGCAAAGCCAGGGTTGGGTGTGTGTGTTCATCTTCTTGACCTAAAACAAGCCGTCTGCTTGGTGTCGCCCACCACGGTAGCCCGTGAACCACCGACGACATCGCGCCGGCGCGTTCGTCTCCCGGAGGCGTGGAGGATGGCGTTCCGGTTCACCATGGCTCACGCCTTCTCCATGTGTACGGCGAGCTGTTGTCCACTGTTGAACACTGTGGCAATGGAAACCTGCCTGCACGTCGCTGAGGTTGTGCATCGGCTCTGTGGGCAGTGGTCCCCATGAACTGCGTCAGCCTCTTGCCGATCATCCACGTTCCATCACCTTGCTCGCCCCGCTTGTGAGTGCGACGGGGCGGTTCCGCCCACCGCCGCCCAGAGGGCTGGAGGCGCGGCTTGTTTTAGGTCATTTCTTTACCTCCTGCTGTGCAGTGTCAACTGATACAGAGGGTGGGGTCGTGTTGACACACAACACAGCGCCCCCTGATACATTCCGCTCCTTAACGAGTCGTGTCTGATGCCTTCTCAAGAGGCCCAGCGCGAGCAGCCCGCCGACGCTTCTGCGCCTGGCGTCCTGGAGGATGAGGGGCGTTGTGGTGCGAGATGCAAGGAAGATTCACGGGGCTTTGGCTGCCTGTCGAAGTGTATATCTCCCTCGACAGTGCTCTTTCCACCCCCCTCCAAGGACTCATGTGCCTCTCTACCCATGCTGTGACGTTTGGATTGTGTCATCTGGGAGACGCGCAGATCGTTCCGACAACAGCACCTCCGTTTCGGCGAATGATTTGCCTTTGGAATGCGTTGAACAACAGCTCGCGCTTCCCCCCTAAAGCCCCCCCCCCCCCATATCATTCAATTCTCTCGGAAGAATGCAGATATTTTCAACAACATCGCCACACAACAGCAACAGGACCCAGCGCTCTATTCAATTCATGCGTCTGGAAGCTGTTTGAGAGATGGTGTGCAGAACGACCGCGGCTCGGGACATGAGTCCGATAAGTAGATGATGGAAGCCTTCAAGAGAGACATCGTTTTTCTCACATTCCTCTTTTTTCTGCTTTCGTCAAAACACCCCCACCCCCAACCCATGTTTTTCTTATTAAGCACACTCGTGTGAGCGGAAAGCGCCCCACCACAGCTGCAACCAAACGTGCTCTATACACTAACCCCACCCTTCATCAGGCTCAGGGTGTGATCAGTTCAGGGTTTTGTGTGTAGAAGCGTCAACGCAACAAACAAAGGAAATTCATCAGAGCGGTTGTAGCTGTGAAGTGATAGGGCGCTTTTCAAATACGTTACGTACTCAGTATGGATCTTTGATGTGTGTAACACAAATATGTCATTGTTGACCCGCCTCCCCTTCGTGGGGGGTGAGGGCCAGGTGGGGTGTGCGACGACCACCGACTGAGGCATGACATATGGACACACAGGTAATTGAACATTGGGAGGATGTGGAAGGGTGGGTTCGTTTATAAAACTGGTCCCCAGGCCCCCCTCCCGTTGATTCTTCGGGGGAGGCGGGGCTGGTAGAACAGGGTAAACCCCATACCTTGCTCCCAAGGCAGGGCAGTGGTATGGATTTTCCAATCCAGTCACTGAGTGGTGAGGGACCTGTCATGTTTACTGCTTCTGCTTTTACTCTGTATTTGCATTTGCGATGAGAAACATACTTGTTCCCATTACTGAACCCTAGAGTACAGGAAACATTGCTTGGAGTGCTGATAATGGATGGGATGTGGATGAGCATTACAAAGCAATTGACAACAGCAACAGGAAGGGTGTTCTCGACGAATGCCCTTCAGCTGTTCTCTTCAGATATCCACCAAACATATTTGTCCACTGCCAACCACCCACCACTCTTCCGGAGCTGAATGCTTCTGTGTGTTCCGTGCAATCACGGATCTCCCTTTGTGCATCTTTCATATTCCCCTGAATAATCCTGCACGAACTCCAGTTATGGTGTCTGAGTTGAGGAAGCGCGCCGAGTTCGCGAGGTAACGAAGTAGTCGTACTCCTGGCGGTGTTGCTTTTCGTTTGTAGCCTCATGCAATGAAAGATGAAATGGGGCGCACAGAAATCAGGTTCGATTTGAGTGCACGGCACGCGCAGTGCTGTAATTTGCGGAGCCACATCTCACCTCAGCACAGGTCGAGGTGTGTGCGGTTCACTTTCCCCTTTCCCATTCCTTCCTGTTCAGTGAATGTGTCGATCGTGTTTCATTTTTACCGACAAGTTTTGTTGCTAATCACACTCGTGTGAGAAGCGTCCCACCACAGCTGCAACCAAACGTGCTCTGTACACCAACCCCCACCGGGCCACCCTTCATCAGGCTCAGGGTGTGATTACCATTTCAGGGGGTGATAATCAGTTCAGGGTTTTGTGTGTAGAAGCGTCAACGCAAAGGCAGTACTATGCGCGCCGTGTGTTTGAGGTGTCAAGGAGAGACTACGTATTGCGTACAGACACCCGGTCGTGTTTTAGTGATTCTGTGTTACGGTCCAACCACCGGGTCACTGACAGACAACTGCTACACACCCTCCCATTGTGCATTGATCTGCCTTGTACAACATATCTGGTGTCGTGACTACAAAAATGACTAACATTGCAAGAAGGTGCTGGAAGACTTACTTTTCCATTCACTCTCGACGATCAAACCCCCCCACCCCCCCTGGGCCTTTCCCCCGCTGTCCCTGTGCGCTTCACATCCTCTCCACACCGGAATTTTTGGAAAGGGGTCGGTGTCGCTTTGGCACGGAGCTTTGTCTCAACGGCTGACACAACCCACCACCACCCCTCTCTACTTAGTGGCACATGCTGTACTCCTCTGCACCTTGTCTGAAGTTGCTGCGAGATGCGGAGCTTACACTTTAACACACACACCTGGGCGGGGGTGGGCTATGATTCGCGCAGGATCTCCCCACACAAAACATGGTCACCACATGCCCTGCTCCACTTTAACACACCACCTCTGCAGGCATGAAGTGGGTTCGGGTTGTTAATGTTGGTGTCAATCCGCACGCTGAATGTCGTGCTCGTGGGGGGATGCGCGGTGGCGGTGGGGGTGCTTGCCACAGCAGTGGCTGTGGTGACAGCAGACCGCGCACTCCTGGATACGCGCACGTCAAACGAGGAGTCCATCAGTGCTGTGTACAACTCCGGATCGCAGGCCATCGAATCCATGACCTCTGACTACCTGGACCTGGTTGGCAACGAAGTGATTGATGGGCTGGATCATTACTGGGATGCGATGTTCAAGGTGACGGAAACCGTGTGCCTGATGGCTAAGGCACAGCCACTTCATGTGAAGGAATCGTGGTCTTACGTGTACTCTCTGCGCGGGCTCATGTACAATACCCTCAGAAAGTATCCCAATCTCTTCACAATGTCCTTCGTGACAGCAAAAGGGCCGTTCTTCATGATGTATGAAAATTCCTTAAAACCCTGTGCCTGGAATTTTGACCGAGTTAGATAAAATTTTCAGTGCAATCCTTCAGCACCTCCCCCCTAGATTTTTAGGTTTTCTTGACCCAATGGTCGAAATCTGCGACATAGTGGAAATCCCGGGGACATGTCGAATTCGAAAATTTTGGGTCAAAAAACCCCAGGGGGGACCCTTTGGTTTCACCCCCTGTTGGGGGGCCTGGTGGGCGTTCAGGTGAGCTGCGACCCTTGGTTCTGACAGAGTGCGGCAATGGTAATCAACCGTCGTGAACGTACTTTCGTGCCGGCATGGCTATTCATGGGCACCGTGGCATGTCGCCGCATCCGTTCCGATCACAAGTGCCAGAGGCAAATCAGGAGTCCTGGTCCAGTGCAGGCACCTGCGCTGCAGATACCCAAGGGACTGTTGTGCACAAAAATGCACACACAAGGACATCAACTGACCGAGGCAATGCAGCTCGCAGCCTATCGATTCGATTCGGGGCACAAGCCTCACGAGCTGGTCACGCGATACCACGTTACTCTGCGTGGCGTATTCTGTGCAGCCGAAATGGCTTGGGCAGCAGTGCACAGGGGACCTTCTGCTGCACTGCGACAGGACAACCCAAGCACGTGCCGCGTACATCCAGAGGTGAAGTTGGATGAGGAAGATCAGTGGCTTCTGGGAGGAAGAGGGCGACCGCATCCACGTCGCGGATAGCACACTCAGCACACGAGCGGGCGTTGCAAGAAATCCCCCATGTGTAAACAGGGGAAATCGGGCTTTTAGGGGATCCTGGTCAGGAATAAAAATTTCCACACATATTTTTCGACTTCCTGAGGCCAAAAACCGGTGTTCCTGGACCCAGATGTGACATCTGGATGACATAATAAAAATCCAGAGTGCCTTAGAGGCGCGCGGGACATTTTTTTGGGGTTCGTGACTGGGGACCCCCTATTTTGGGGGATTTCCCGTAGGTGGAAAATGTCGATTTTCCAATTTTAAATCACTCTGGGGGCACCTGCGGGGCCATATTTTGCATTTTCAGACAGGGGACATATACCCTACAAACCCGATTTTCGGGTTTTTTTGACCATTTTATGCCTTGTACGAAAACGTGATATTTTTTGGACAAAATTCCAGGCACAGGGTTTAACGATGAGGCGCGGGCCTGATGAGTACCACCACCTGCAGGTGTATCTGCGTGACGGCCCCTTCCCAACCATACCGAAGTTTGGCGAGATCATTCCAGATGGGACCGGCGATGTGTACGGGATGAACACCACACCTGGGGTGTGCACCTTCACCCCCCACGCCCACGTCCGGCTCGACACGTCGACACCCCTCAAGTCCACCTGCCTGTGGCCTCGGATGATGTTGCTGAATGAGAATGCGCTCAAGTCAGCCTCTCCTCTACATACGGTGGCCACGCAACCGGTGGTTTCGACAGTGACACACCTGATGCTGCAGTCCTCCTGCATGATAGGTGATGAAACCACCAATGAACTGCACGCCGGCGTGATGACTGGAGCCGACACAACCGCAATCCAGGTTTTCCTGGAGCGAATAATTGCCCAGGCCCGGACACCAAAGGGGCGGCTGTTTGTTGTGCAAGCAGATCTGATTCTTGCAGGGGCGTCGCATGGCAAGTATGTCTTCGAATGGCACTTTTTTGATTGATTTGTCACGCAAAAAAGTATAACACGGCAGCTCGAGCGGAAAGCGACTCCACACACCACCGCCCCCTTCATCATTCTTTGTGGTGTACCGATACCGCATCTCGGCTAGCATCTTTCGTGCCGCGCTCCAGCTTGCGGAAGAAGTGGACCTGTTGAACACGACACTGTACGCACATTTGGCAGCAATTGGGGAAGTGGCATCGCTGTCACTTCCCGTTCGCAACACAACGGACACCGAGATCTTCTTTGTTGGGTATGCAAGCTGATCAATGTTTGGTGCATCATCCTCTTGCAGGCTTTATACGTGTGGGGGTGTTGCGCATACCCAGTGCAGGTGGTGGGTACATTGGCATTCTATAATGTACGGCCTGGTGATTTTCATGATCTCAAGTTGCTCTCTACCTGTCTTGTCTGTTAACACAAAGAGACTCACACCTGTGTATTTCCAGTGCAGCGTCCCTGGTTCCCCAAGCGAGCACCGTTGACACCACTTTCCCTCATACAGCGTGAAGAACTTTTATCTTCCAATCGACCGGTCGTGGTACGTTGTGTCGATGCTGGACAAAGAGCACGTGCTGGGCACCATCGATAGGACGAACGCCGAGACACAGGAGAGGATTCGGGATAATCAACGCCGTGTCGACGAGCGGCTTGATTTTTCACGAACTGTGATGTATCTATCCCTCGTTGTCGCTGCGTTGCTCCCTGTCATTCTGACTGTGGTGCTGGTGTTCCGCGTGACGGAGCCTCTGCTGCGCCTGATGCGCAACATGTCGCGTGTGGCGGTGATGGACCTAGAGAGTGTTGAGGAGGGCAAGGCCAGCTTGCTGGTCGAGGTGAATGGCATGGAACAGTCCTTCCGGTTGATGATGCGCAACCTCGTCGAGTACAAGCAGTACCTGCCGCAGTGTGTGCTCGTCGACACCACATCAGCCTCTGATAATGCGTCTGGCAGTGCTCTCAAGGTTGATCTTGCCAAGGGCGATGTGCCGATGCAAGGTGTTCACACTGCTGCGCGCCGCAGCATGGTATCCGTCTTCAGCGACGTCAGCGGCACATCGGAACACAACCCCCTCGCCACGGAATTCGTGACGAAACAGTGTACGATTCTGCTCGCAAACGTTGCAGATACACACGCGATGGCGTCTGATGTTCTGAAGGACGCCATGTCCGAATACGTACAGACCTTTGTACATCTGGCAAAGCCACGCAAAGGCATCGTGGAGGTACACGGGGACAGGGCGATGGTCGCGTTCAACACCCTGCTTACGGTGAGCCGTCACAAGGTGCTCTCCTGCGAGTTGGGGCTCGCTGTGATCGCCGCAAAGCCGTCTGGTCTCCGGATCAACATGGCGGCCTCAACAGGATCCGCCATCTGCGGCAGCATGGGCTGCACGGGGCTGAAGTCTTTCGGCATCATCGGACCAGTTCTGCCCAACGTCGCTGCCCTCGAACGCTGCGGACGGCAGTGGAACATCGCGGTTCTGTGCGACGGCGAGGTTGCTTTGTCTGCACACATGGGGTACTCCATGCGCAAACTGGTGCGCGTGGAGCTGAAAGCAGGCAACGAAACCACGGCCACAGAGATCCTCGGGAAGATCCAAGGGCGTGAAGAGGAGTGGATGTACCAGCTGGAGGAGGTGGCCTCACGCGACGCCTTCCACCACCTCAGCACTGCGCTGGATTGTCTGTACGCTGGGAAATTCGCGAAGGCCGAGGAGGCCCTGGCTTCACACCGAGGCCCGCCCCGTGGAGTTGCACTCATCGAACGGATGCTGAAGGAGGCGTCTGACTCCGAAATACCACCGAAGGCCATCCCCCTCTTCGGAGGCATTGTTGTTTGCGGCAAGTTAGACCCCTTCTGCTGATGTCCTCAGTGCACTGAATGATATGTATACGGCATCCTTGCTCCCTGTTCCATTCTGTGCAGCTGGGCACCCCCTCTTTCCACACGCGAGGGTGTATTCTTCCTGCGGGGTGTCTTCCTGCGGTTATTCTTGGACACACTCAGTGTCCAAGAATCAGGCAGCATCAGAGTTCGCTCGGTGTGACCAAAAAGTGTGTGCGCCTGTGCGTGTGGCGGCGGGGGGATCGAGGGGTAGGGGGGGCGTCTGAACTCACTCGCTCACCTGCTGCTCCGCACCCTCGCCTTAGCAGGGCGAGATGACGCGGAAGCCTCAGCGCAGAAACCGAACTGAGACAGACAGACAGACAGACAGACAAGAGGGAGGGAGTAGTGCGGGGATTCTCGGTGTGTAGTATGTGTGTCGGTCAAAATTACAGGCCACGGGGTTTAACTGAAGTTCTCCCTATTTTTTTTGTGCCAAACGCACCGTGCTCACGGAAAGCGTTCAGATCGAAAAAGGTTGCAGTGGGGGGGGGGGGGGGGTAGGGGGGGCTAAAACCGGGAGTAAACCCAAATTTTCAACTTCGCCGCAGAGAGGCCCCCAAGGGCACCAAAAGGCCAGAAACACCCCATATCACCCCGGAAATCCGGTATCTGCCCGAAATAGGCCCAAATTCCGCCCAGAAAGCTCATTTTTTGCGTCTCCAATTTTTTGGCACAGATGTGGTACCGGTGCTGTGCCAGTTTACAGCGGCTGCTTGCAACATACAGCGAAACCTGTGGTCGAAGCAACCGAATGGTTCATCGGTCAAGCTCTACTTGATGACGCGGATCGATGTAACATCACCATGTACCGAGGGGCGACAAGCAGCACCGCGAGGTGGGGGTAGAGGCCAAAGTGCACTCGTGTTTGCACTGAGAAGGTTGGTATCCCTTGTAGATTGAGGTTCCGGAGATGATAGGCACGCACTATGGGCGGAAGCAGGACGCTGCTCAGAGGGTTTGTCCGTTCCGACGCCATTCAGAGGTGGCAATAACTCAGCGACCTCGATATCCCCCAAAGTGAGCAATTGATGCCCTGCTCTCATTGAGAGTAATCAACTAGCGGCCCTTGCCATTCTAATGGGGCGGCTACGCCCTCAAATAATTGAAGGCAAATGACAGGGAACCTGCTGGTGAGCTGAGCGCCACTCGGATCGAGAGCGTTTTCCTTCTCGAGGATAAGCTCGTCTCCCTCCTCCGGGAGATGCACCGAGGTGGCTGGCGCAGTTCATGTCGTGCCAGCCAGCATTGGGGTACGTGAAAAAGGTACGGTGGCACGCCAACCACGATAAACCCACTTTGCCGATCTTAAAAACTGTGAAGGGGGCGGAACACTACCGAAGTGGCTCAATCATGACTACATTGATGCAATGGTGACATATGACGTCAAGCCGCAGTGCCTGCAGAAAGGAGTGCCCGCCGGCTGTTTTTCTCGGGCCATTCAGGTACCACATCTGGTACCACATCTGTGCCAAGTGAAAAAAATCGCGTTTCTGGGCCTCTCTGGGCCACACAGGTCACCAAAACCCCCCAGAAACACGTTTCTGGACTGGTTTGGGTCGGTTTGTAGCATTGATTTCATGTTTAGGGGTGCTCCCTGAAAAAGTGGGGTTTACTCCCGTTTTTTGGGTTGAATTAGCCCCCCCTAGGGCAGTGGTGGCAGCGTACGGCCGTACGGTACGCGTACGCGTACGCCGTACGCACTTTCTGAAAATCGCGCTGCGTACGCGTACGCAGATTTTGCGTACGGCTGGTATTCCAGGTCTCTCAGCACACAGTAGGCCACCCAGCGGGTGGCTGGGCCCTGGCCTTTGCTCTTGCCTTTCACAGATGGTTCCTTGCCGCGCACGTGGCGAATAACTCGCAACACCTGCAAGTACACCCGCAAGCATGCTGCAAAAGGTACCACTTCCGACTGGAAGGCTCGAAGGCTGCCCCTGGTACACCTGAGTTCGACTGTCGGATTTGGTGTGCGGCCATGGCCGTCTCCTGTGCTCCATAGACTGCCGTACGCAGCGCCGTACGCGTACGCGTACGCCGTACGCACTTTTTGAAAATCACGCTGCGTACGCGTACGCAGCCACCACTGCCCTAGGGGGGGGGGGGGGCAATGTGTTGCTCGCCTACACTCCACGCCCCAACGTGACAGGTGACCAGAAGGTTGCACACAACAAAAGAAACCCGGCAATCCTGTTTTGCCCCGTCCTCAACCCTCAGTTGCTCAGAATATGAAATGTGCAGAAGCGCAGGCATCAAACAAAATATTGGCTCAGCGGTTGCCGCTGAACGGTGTTCTGGCTTTCCTCACTTGCTGTCGAGCATGCATGAATGTGAGGCTGCTAGTCGCCCTTCACGACGATCCGAATTGAAGATGCGGAAGGAAATGGACGCAACGCGCACAGACGCATTGGGTGATGTGATTGCCACTTTACAGGGCCTCCTCCTCACTGCGGCATGTGCATAAACTCAGCGAAAAGGACTTCCGGGGCAGTGTTCGCTTCAGTTATTCTTTGGAGATACGTGTGGTGTTCTCGCGATCGACGAATACCCGCTGGTTCTTCTCTCCCCTTACTGATTTGCAGGCGCAAAGTTTTGGAGAGCGGTTTCCACTCTCTTCAGGACCAGCGCACGTTCCCTCGTTCCCTACAACCTACCCTTGATCCGTGGCGGGTTCACAGGGCCCATCACCGATCTTCCCGATACCGCACAACCGCGAAACCCACATGGAGGTCAGGGTGTTGGAAGCTTGGCCTTCGCCGCACCGGGACTCACA
Organism: Rhynchopus euleeides; assembly: GCA_963210315.1. Taxonomy (NCBI): domain Eukaryota; phylum Euglenozoa; class Diplonemea; order Diplonemida; family Diplonemidae; genus Rhynchopus; species Rhynchopus euleeides. The sequence goes on from OY723269.1 coordinate 2,009,068, forward strand.
CGATGAACAGAGAGTCTCGAACTATGATCAAGCTTTTTTAGCACACTCAATGTGGTCGGGCAGTTCACGGTGGACCGCCGACCCCAAGGGTGTGTGTGGGACCCCCGCACATCGAGCGAACCGAGGTCAACTCTGTGATTCCCCCCCCCCCCCTAGGGGACCAGATGTACTTGAAAAATTTGTAATAAAAAATTTTCCGACCCCAAACAAGGGTTATTGGCACCTAAAATGGGTGTACCCGCCTCAAAAATATGTCTGGGGACCCAATGAAACCGGTTTTTCACACTTAGTCGCCCATTTTCGGCCCGAATTTTTGAAAAATCGGTGAAAAAAGGGGGTTTCGCCCATTATGGGCAAAATCCCGATTTTCATGAAAAAATGACAAAATCGGGGCAACTAGACCCCATTTTGAGTGGTTTTCGGGTGAAAAACGTACCCTAGACATCCCTGGGGTACATTGTATACCCTCCAGGGCCTCTAGGACCAGTAGAATCACGTGAAAATGTGTTTTTTTACCCAAAAAAAGGACCCTGCAACCACCCTGCACACACCCTGCACACATCCTGCAACCATGTTGCAGGCACACTATAACCCAATAACCACCCAGAAACCAGTGAGCCTGCCCTATAAGGGGTGTATGGGCCTGTCGGAACAGGTTTTCGACACCGAGTTGCCCAAATTCGGTCCGAGAATTTGAAAAAACTGTGAAGAACGGGGAATTTGCCCGTGTGTGGTAAAAGTCCTAATTTTTATGAAAAAATGACAAAATCGGGGCGATTAGACCCCATTTTGGGTGGTTTTCGGGTGGAAAACGTACCCTAGGCATCCCTGGGGTACATTGTATACCATCCAGGGCCTCTAGGACCAGTAGAAGTGTGTGAAAATGCGTTTTTTTTACCCAAAAAAAGGACCCTGCAACGATGTTGGAGGACCCTGCACACATCCTGCAGCCATGTTGTAGACACCCTGTAACCCTATAACCACCCAGAAACCACTGGGAATGCCCTAAAAGGGGTGTATGGGCCTGTCGGAACAGGTTTTCTCCACCGAATTGCCCAAATTCGGTCCGATATTTTGAAAAAACTGTGAAAAATGGGGGTTTCGCCCATGTGGGGTAAATGTCCCAATTTTACGAAAAAGGTAACTTTCAATGCAGGCACCCACATTTTGAGGGAAAGCCGGAATTGAAGGTTCTTTTATTATCGGCTAGTCAACCTCCACGACCGGGTTGGAGAACCCGCATTTGGTTCGATCAACGTACCTCGGTACAGAACCAAATAGTTTTTCTCCATGGACGGTTTTGGAGGCTAGCCACGTTCTCGTTACCCCCCAACTACCCCCCTTTCTTGTGATACCTAAAGCACGGTCGACTCCTCCCTAGGTACAGATGGTATAAGTTGAATTCGGATGCACATCGCGCCCACTGTGGCGCACGTTAACGCTAATGACTGTGTGATGAGCAACCGGCCCCATAAACAGGCGCCCGGCTCTGCCAATGACCGTGTAGTGTGCAACCGGCCCCATAAACAGGCGCCCGGCTCTGCTGGTCAACGTGAGATGAGCAACCGACCCCTTAACTGGCGCTCGGCTCTGCCAATGACCGTGTAGTGAGCAACCGACCCCTTAACCGGCGCTCGGCTCTGCTGGTCAGCGAGAGATGAGCAACCGACCCCTTAACTGGCGCTCGGCTCTGCCAACGACCTTGTAGCGAGCAACCGACCCCTTAACTGGCGCTCGGCTCTGCCAATGACCGTGTAGTGAGCAACCGACCCCTTAACCGGCGCTCGGCTCTGCTGGTCAGCGTGAGATGAGCAACCGACCCCCTTAACTGGCGCTCGGCTCTGCCAACGACCGTGTAGTGAGCAACCGACCCCTTAACCGGCGCTCGGCTCTGCTGGTCAGCGAGAGATGAGCAACCGACCCCTTAACTGGCGCTCGGCTCTGCCAACGACCTTGTAGCGAGCAACCGACCCCTTAACTGGCGCTCGGCTCTGCCAATGACCGTGTAGTGAGCAACCGACCCCTTAACCGGCGCTCGGCTCTGCTGGTCAGCGAGAGATGAGCAACCGACCCCTTAACTGGCGCTCGGCTCTGCCAACGACCGTGTAGCGAGCAACCGACCCCTTAACCGGCGCTCGGCTCTGCTGGTCAGCGAGAGATGAGCAACCGACCCCTTAACTGGCGCTCGGCTCTGCCAACGACCGTGTAGTGAGCAACCGACCCCTTAACTGGCGCTCGGCTCTGCTGGTCAGCGTGAGATGAGCAACCGACCCCTTAACCGGCGCTCGGCTCTGCCAATGACCGTGTCGCGAGCAACCGACCCCTTAACTGGCGCTCAGCTCTGCTGGTCAGCGTGTGATGAGCAACCGTCCCCTTCGCTGGCGCCCGGCTCTACTAACGACCGTGTAGTGAGCGACCGGCCCCTTAACAGGCGCTCGGCTCTGCTGGTCAGCATGTAATGAGCAACCGGCCCCATAACAGGCGCCCGGCTCTGCTAGTCAACAGGAGCAACTGGCCCCGGCACGGCCTCACACCTCATAATTCCCGAGGCACGGAGGTGACGCCCTCCTGACGCGCAAATGCCCGAGGCAATGAGGAGACGCCCTCACATATCCTGTTCCCGACACAAGGAAGTGGTGCCTTCCCTCGAATACGGATCTCCGCGACAAGGAGTTGGATTTGAAGAGCCCGCTCGGCGTTCAGAGGCCCCCTTTGGTATGTGAACGCTCGACGACTGGAGGGGTCACCCCCTCCTTCATGTGGGAACGCTCGGCATTCGTCAGCAACGCCCTCCTTGGGTATGGGAACGCTCAGCGTCTGGAGGAGACACTCTCCTGTGTGTGACTACTCGGTATTCGGAGATGACACTTTCCTTTGCATGTAGGCGTCCAACATTCGAAGACGGGAGACCCTTTCATGGCAGCATTGGAGGCAGGAAGTGTCATCGCCTCGTGCCCATGTGGTCGGCAGATGTAGATGGCAACCCTCAGGCAGTGTGGGTGACCGCACGGCTCTCGGGGGCTCACCACGCAGGAGTATAAAGGAAACCCCCCCCCCCCGGTCGTGCACGCGCCAAGGGGACGATGAGGCCGCGCCCGCCCCCGCCTATGTCCCAAGTACGCCTGACATGGACAGATCATTGAGTGCTATCATAATGGGACACCGAGTACACACCTCCGTACGGATGTACGCGATCTGGAGTCTCCTGAGCAAGAGCCATAAACAACGGCTGTGCCCCGAGTCTTCAGGTGAGAAGCTGTTAGCAAATGTTACCACCTGTCACAATCGTCGGATACCCAGGGGTACCGCCTACCTGGCGTATGCGTGCCCGTAAACCGGTTCAGACGCGCTCCCCTCTTGGTATACACGACAGGTCAGAGAGAAGATACCCTCATTGTACTCGGACGCCCGGGGTATGGAGATGCCAGCGCAGTCGGCTATCTGACAGAGCAGCCAGGCAGGTGTGTTATTGGCCCCGACGTCGAATGGAGCCATGGCAGGCACACAGCGAAGGACGCGTCCGGCTCTCCACTCACAGCATCCGTACCCGCGGGTCCACCTGTCGCTACCGGCTGCGTCCACTCAACACGCCTTACCCCGGCCCACATGAGTATGCCTGACATGTACACCCTGGAGAGCTACGCCGATCTCGCTGTCGATGGCAGGTGCTGTGTCGCAGAGCGACCTACCCAACCCCTCCGCCACCTGCTGGAGGCGTCTGGGGAATCACACCTCAAGCTCATCATCCGATACGGCTAGCCTACTCCCTGGATACCCCCTGCTGCGCCCCCTACAACTCCACTTCGACTCCCCCACTACCTCTGATGTTCCTAGCAGTACCGCTGATGTCTCTTCGACACCCACGTATAGAAACCCGAACCACCGCGCCCTCTCAGCCTGTCACATGGATGAATCTTTCCCCCGATCGGCTCGGTCAGTATGCCCGTCACACCCTGCAAGTGAGATAGGAGCCTTTAGCAAGCTCTCGTCACAAGCGCCCATCAGCTGACCAGTAATAGGGCTGTGCCAAGACGTCATGAGCCTGTGGCTTCAGACACGTGCTGACCTAGACTATCCCCGGGTTGAGACAGTAGCGATCACGGGCAGGCGCTCAGTGAAGTCTGCGCCGCTTGACGAAGATCCACGCCGTGTCCCTCCCGTGGCTGCATCTCTGGGGACCGAAAAGGAATCATCATGCCAGGGTAAATCCGGGCATCACCGGCGCGCTGTTCCCGGCAGCGACCTCTCTGCTCTTAACGACACTTCAATTGCTGCCAAAGGCATCTACGACTCCCGCCGATGCACCTCCGATATGGTGATTGAACGCCGCAAGGGATACGGGATGCCACATCATGCGTGTACTAAGGAATGACAGGTCAAACGCAACAGACGCCTCGCAACCCCAAAGACGCTGAGGTGCTGACATGTAGGGAGGAAAACTCATCCCTACAGGAGAACGCCTTCGACCCCCTCTCGATCGCCGCTTATCCGCCGATCTCGCAGATGCGTGGCCATCCGCGGTGGCGCCGACCTCTCACGACGTCTTCATCCGCAGGGATTGCCCCCTCCCTTTGTGGTCCCTCGGCTGCGGCCGGATGCTCAACTGTGCCCCCATCCACGCCGACCCCAGGGTTCGCACAAGGCCGCTCTGCGGTGGCGCGTGACCTGTCATGGCGTCAGTAACCTCCCGTTGTATCTGACCCCTTAGACGAGGACCGTAAACCCCGAGATAGAAACCCTTCGCGGCCAGGCGAACGAGGATGTCGAACAACCCCAGGCCTCACAGGGAAGTTGCACGAAGCGTCTCCGCCACGAAAGATACCCGCAACGTATGGACGTGCAGAGCACCGCGCGCAGGCTGCGGAGATCCAACGAGAGGCGATTCTCTGGGACGGCAGGGCCGTCGAAGAGACAGGGTGGCGATGCTCGCCTCGATGCCCAGCTGAGCGTGAGGTTCACTCCGACGCACTCGAATGTGCACCCTCACACCTGAAGAAGGACGGGGAGTTGGTACTGGCAGAAGATTCGTGATGCCGCATATCAAGCTGCTGGGATGCGCCTTGGAGTACGCCGATGACGGATAACGGTAGTCTGATCAAACGTTCCTGCTCGACACACAAGACGAGGCGAGAAAGACAGCGATCGGTCCAATGAGGCTCATTCCTCGACGTATGGCGCAGCGCATAGCGCGCTGCGGATGCTGACGATCTGAAGTAGGTGGGTTTGCTGCCCCGCGTCAGAGGCGACAGATGTGGAGCTGGCACACAACGCAACGCCCCTCGACACCAGAATACCGTGAGGAACCACACCCGTCGAGCAGGCCGCGTATCAACAAACAAAGGGATCTCAAATCACGGAGACCCTCAACACCTACCTCGTGTGCAGCCCAGGACCGGAAGCTGTCCACGGCCAGATCAGCTCCCTAAAGCAACTATCGACGCATCCTTGTGCATGATCTTCGACCCTGAGGAATAGCAGCCTAGGTATCGCAGTTGCACAGATACATCGTAACCACGCACCAGACATGCGTGACCTCCATCGGTGACGACTCCTTCTGCTCTGATGCCGAGACAAGGAGGCGACCTCCGTCCGGGAACGCGGAGGTGAAGCCATCCTTTTTGTGACCGCGCCCACGACACGAAGGTGACGTCCATCCTTTGCAATATGAGCGCCCGAGGTGCGGACGTGAAGTCCTATTGAGAACACCAGGGACGTGAATGTGACGCCCCTCTCTTACGATAGCTTCCTAGGCATGGACGCGATATCCGTATTATGAATATCTAGTACGGAGGCGACGCCCTCCTTTTGATAGTACCCGATACGCGGAAGTGCCGTCCTCATTTCCCGACAGGTATGTTCTCGTCCCTACATCGACCTCGAAGCAACTCTCCGGGCAATCAGGCATGAGGATACCTGTTTCACGCGCACAACCGGTTCCTCTTCCTTATACCGGCAAATGTCTCATCCCGATCGGGCATGGAGATGGACGCCCCCCCCCCCCCCCCCAGTTGTGTGTGTAACATCGGATCCTCGCGCTGATGGTTTGAGCCAGTGCACCCGCTGCACTAGATACTCCCACCACAATGAGCCAGCGGCGACCAGCAGTGCACTCTCGGCCACGACAAGCCCGAAGCTGCGGACGACAGCGAAAAGGTCAACCCGGCGCATGAGTAAGGAAGCACCCGCCGGGAGGCATGGCAGGCCTAGCGACATGCTCGACACCAAGCCACTGCGCAGCAATTTGGATCCCTGTATACCGAGCTTCTGCAAGGAACCCTCAGGTGCACGGAGGTGATGAGGATAGACAGCAGACGAGCAGATACTCCGCATCGCAGCACCCGGGGGCCTTGTCTCGAAGGACTCGAAACGGACCTACGTGTGTTGACCCCTTCGTCACCGTGTCAAACACATTCAGCTTAAGAGGGACCTCGCAAAACAGCTGCTGATGCCTGCGTTCACGCCGAATCTGCCCGCGTCGTGGCCCCCGATACAAAGCTGGGTGATGTGACGAGTGTATTCACCGATGTGCGCTCCGCAACGCCGATATGAGAGGCGTGAAGCGTACCATGTCAACCCACACGATCCGCTGTCTCATGCAGGCCTGCATAGGCTATGAAGTGAAAATCATTGGAGATGCCTCCATGGTGGCCTTCGTCAACCCTGCGTCCGGTGTGAACTCCGCCATCCGTACGCGCCCTGCTGTCTGCGAAGGCCCAGGCGCAAGAAGCCGAGTAGCGATACAATACGAATTACCGCCACTACATCATGATGATCAGAAGCTGATGAAAACATCGCACCCATACCTGGTGCGAACTGGCGAAGTTGTCTGCGATTGACAGTTCGTCGGTGGACGCTTCCTGCTCTCTGAGACGACTGCGCGGGGCCTGGACAACGGTGCATGAATCACGCGATCACCTGGGCGAACGGACCTCTCAGATCGACCCTACGTGGTATGACCGTCAGACTAACATAATCCCTGTTTACGTCGAATGTCGACGAGCCCGTCCAGACGACGACTCTATCCTACATATCGATGCGCGGAAAATACTGCTCCCCAGCTGACCGACGACAGTGAACTTCTCGGAGATACTACAGCCGGCGCTAATACACTAGACTGGATCCAGATCGATGATACCCATATATCCTCCCACATGCCCCGCTGAACGATCGTGGACCAACCGCTTCGCCACCACAGAGTTCATCAGCTGTCCCAACTGTCCGCTAAGCCTGCAGCCTGCGCAGACCGACAATGTGACCCACGCGATCGGTGCGATATCACAACGCAGGATGGTATCTACTACTCCTGCATCCTGCGTTGAGACACATGGGTCTGGACTACAACCGCCGACTACGTCTGCTGGAGATCGGATGTCTCAAGGCCAGATCCCGACCCTGACAACACCTGATGACTACTGCGCTACTCCCTTGTATGAGCGAGACTGCGATGGGATCAGGTCGCCCATAGAGAGCAGCGAAGGGATGACAAGTCTTCTCTATGGGCCACCTGTATGTCCTCAATATCGATCGAGCCAGGCGGCAACTAATGACAATCCACGGACCGCCTGGCTTCTCGATATGTCCCATCGCAGACGAGGTATCAGGTGCATGCCAATGCATATATGTATTATCTTGATGGATGTGCATACCGAAAGATGTCTATCAATATGTTGGAACAACCTTACGTGTGTGGTAAAGGATGTTGAGGATAGAGAGATCCGAAACATCAACAAGCTGGAGTTGACCCTCGATAATAAAGGTAACTTTCAATGCAGGCACCCACATTTTGAGGGAAAGCCGGAATTGAAGGTTCTTTTATTATCGGCTAGTCAACCTCCACGACCGGGTTGGAGAACCCGCATTTGGTTCGATCAACGTACCTCGGTACAGAACCAAATAGTTTTTCGACCTCCCACCCGCCCTGCAGGATCCTGTGAACTCACCGACACTTCGTTCCTCCCATGATGGATCTGTTCCCTTCTGCAACACCTACATCTGATACAGGAGACTAGCATATTCCAAACAAACAAAGATCGGCAGCTCTCGGAGTGCTGCGCATCGTGACATCACACTCCAAACCTTTAAAAAAAATAGGCTTTTGACCGCCCACCTATGATGACGGAAGGAAGGGGCTTTGCTTGCTTCACTTTGACGTTTCGCAAATTTGGGCGATGTGTCCTTTCCAATAGCATGATGAAAATCACAGATGGAAATAATTCACATGTGTAGTGATCCGTGGTACATGACCTTTCGGGGTCAAAATGAACAACAAAGCGTTGCGAGAAGACTGCATCTACGGGTTATCCCACCACCCTCCCCCGGGATGACAAGTCTTCTCTATGGGCCACCTGTATGTCCTCAATATCGATCGAGCCAGGCGGCAACTAATGACAATCCACGGACCGCCTGGCTTCTCGATATGTCCCATCGCAGACGAGGTATCAGGTGCATGCCAATGCATATATGTATTATCTTGATGGATGTGCATACCGAAAGATGTCTATCAATATGTTGGAACAACCTTACGTGTGTGGTAAAGGATGTTGAGGATAGAGAGATCCGAAACATCAACAAGCTGGAGTTGACCCTCGATAATAAAATGATAAAATTTGGGCGACTAGACCCCATTTTGGGTGGTTTTCGGGTGAAAAATGTACCCTAGGCATCCCTGGGGTACATTGCATACCATCCAGGGCCTCTAGGACCAGTAGAAGTGCGTTAAAATGCACATTTTTACCCAAAAATGACCCTGCAACCACCTTGCACAGGACTCACCCCAGAAAAGCGAAAAAAATGCCAAAAAATGGCCAAAAATGAGGGTTGGTGGGCCCAAAAGTGGGTAAAAACCTCCGGAAATTCATATCCGGAGTGGGTTTGGGGGTGGGTTGGCACTGTTGACCTCCAGACCTGGATATTTCAAAAAAATTACAGTTTTTCTCAAGGACATCTGGGGGCCTACCCCCCCCCCCCCCCCCCCTCGTGCCCTCAGGGAATCGGGCGACCCTGCCACGGCACAGCTGGAGGGGATCTTGTCAAGTTGTTTTTGTCAAGTTTGAACTTACCTTATCACCCATCCGCCCCTCCCTTCCCCGCCCCATCCCCCGCTCCAACGAACCCTCCAAAGAAGGGTGCGGTCTGACCTTCGGCTTCTTCCACACAGCTGTCATCTGGGCGTCTTCGGGGGTTTCTTGTGTTTGTTACGGCTTTGTGTCCCGGTGGGTGATACAGCCTGTGAACATTTCTCTTCGTCGTGTCGACGAAGCATACACAGGGCCTGTCGGGACAAGCCTTCGCGGCAGGGGGCCTTGACCCACATGTCGGTTGGGTCGTGGGCATCACGAGACGAGGTCTTCGCAGTTTCCGGTGTTCGTCGTTTCTTTCCGTCATTGTTCACCTTGTCAAAAAAAGGAAATGCGGACAAAAACATGTCCCTCGTTTAGACCTGCCACGAAGGCACCCATCCAAGTCCCCCCCCTCCACCCCCAGTGAGGGCACACCACTGCATAACGAGTGAAGGGATATCATCCTTGTGCTTCCTTCTGCTTCTGTTTCCATACCCCTCCGAGGTGTATCCTGCATTCATCTTGCACAAAGTTCTTGGATCGCGCAAAGAAGTTGCGGCGTCCGGACTCTTCCACCTCCGTGTGAAGCACACACGGGGGTAGAAGAGTGGAAGGCGAAGTGCTTCTCGCGGCGGCACTGACATCGTGTTTTTATGACGCTACGGGGTGATCGTCAGTCACGGAAGCAGGTGTTGCGTGCGGTTCCGAAGCGCACCCGCTGCATCCCCTCTCCCACTATCTTTCGTTCGGCGGCTATTCCGCGCTCTTTTCAACGCGTCGTCGCGAAGATTGCGCCTCAGTATCAGCAGGCGCAATCTCCGGCTTCCAGTGTGTGTGTGTCCCCCCTCCTTTACAGCGCAACGAGGAGGAGAGCGAAACCGTGTGGTGTCACGTAGAGCAAGAGTAGGATAGCGGGCCCGGTTCCTCACGGTATGGTCCTTCGGGGCCAGGCTGCGATGCCAGCACGCTAACCCAAATTGCAATACGATCGTCAGTGCATTATGGTGAATTTCCTGTTGAATTAGCTGAAAACTGACTAAGATTGACGAAGGATAACGGCCAGCGAAGACCCCCGTTGGATGCAAACAAAAGAATATGGTAAAGATGCTGCCTGCCTGCTGATAGGTTCTTCGCCGCATATGCGCCCTTGATTTTTTGAACCGCTAGTGTGTTGTTGTATGCCTTCACGCAAATCGTGCAAGCGGTTTAGAAGGTTTTAGAAGGTGCTAAGCTTTTGTCTCTCAAGACGCCAATCTTCCAAGGATGATTCGTCATTGGAGGGGGGGGGGTCTTAGCTCAGAGGCGCAGGACAAGCGATCCGCCTCACAACATTGGTGCCAAAGCGACACAGCTTCGACACCGAGCAGAGACTCCCACCCACCCCGTTGCTATTGTTCGTCGCCCCCACCACCTTCCCCCTGCACTGTGTTACACCCGGTTTCCAGCAGAATTAGTTCGTGCTACATTATGTTGCAGAATTGGAGATCAGCGCCTTCCGGCGCTGCCAAAGTACTCCAAATCGGAAACAAGACCGAGGCCCACACCCACACCCCCCACCCCCACGACGGGGTGCATTTGGCACCTTCTGATGAAACCTGTGCGTCCCCTCTCCCACACAGCGCCACATTGTCGGCCCCCCGTTGAAAGCACGACACCCAGAACCTGCCAAATGATGGCAGCAGTCGCGCAGATTGCCCAACCGCAACACTGCAAGTCGGCAGCGAAAAGAAATAACGGCTTCTAGGTTTTTGCCGGGATCTTGTCTGTGTTTGCCGGTGCCCAGCGACTTTCCAAATGCCGATTTGCCAGATCTGGGCACAGGCGCTGCCCACACCACCCCCGCCCACAAAGTAACAGGAGAGTCACGGCCATCATCCCGTGGTTGTAGCCGGGTGGGTGGTGGTGGTGGTGGCGGTGGTGGAAACGGGAAGATGTCGGAAGGAAAGGAACGTATCCTGAAGCGATGGCTGGAGAAGTCGACGGAGAAGGCGAAGCTGACGAAACCCGTCGGCGGGAACAGGGTCACGGTTGCGGTGCGGGTCCGCCCCATGGTGGTCTCACGGGGGTGCCCGGACGGTGAAGGCTCCGACTCCAAGCAAGCAGTCTTTGGCAACAGCGAAGAGAATGTCGTGGCAACGAACGACGGGAAGTCTCGGAAAAAGGACTTCCCCTTCGACTACGTCTTCACCAACGACCAGTTCGAAATATACGACAGCATCGGCAAAGACATGCTGAGCGAAGCCTTTGCAGGGTACAACGTCTGCCTGTTTGCATACGGCCAGACAGGGTCTGGGAAGACCTACACCGTGCAGGGCCTCCCCGGCGCAGGCATCTCAAGCGACGTGCCCCACAACCCCGACAACGAGGGCATCCTCCCCAGGCTCACACGCGATCTCTTCAACATCGTGGAAGAGATGCTCGACGACGACTTCTCCCTCAACATCAAGGTGACGATGTCGCTCGTGGAGGTGTACAACGAGAAGGTTCGGGATCTGCTCCCGCAGACACCCGTCCCGCGGGGGCAGGAACCTCCGAATCTGGAGATTGTGCAGCAGGGTCGGCGTATCGACGTCGTGGGGCTGTCGCACCACACCGTGATCGGGTATGAGCGCGTGAGGCAGCTTTTGTTGCAGGCGAACAAGAACAGGCAGGTTGCGGAGACGAAGATGAATGAGTGCTCATCTCGGTCGCACACCATCACACAGCTGCACGTCGTGCAGCGGCATGAGAACCCGACCCCGGAGAGCAGGGATATGGAGTCGTTCATCACAATCGTGGATCTCGCAGGTTCGGAGCGCCAGAGCAAGACGGATGCGCAGGGGAAGGAGTTTCAGCAGGCGAAGTATATCAACCATTCCCTGCTGCAGCTGGGCAGGGCGATAAGCAGCTTCTCCGGGGGGAACAAGGGGCAGCAGTACGTCCCGCTGCGTGATTCGAAGCTGACCCGGCTGCTCGCAGAGAGCTTTGGGGGTAACAGCAAGACGTGGATGCTTGCGACGGCGGCGCCGTCGCTTTTTAACTTCTCCGAGTCGCTCAGCACGCTGAACTACGCGTCGAACGCGAAGAATATTACTAATAACGCGCAGCAGAACCGTTTGGAGCGCCAGCTTGAGATGAAGGAGCTGAAGGAACGCAACGCGCAGCTGGAGGAGAGCCTCGATGCTATGCGCAGGAAGACCGAGCAGCTGCAACGGAAGCTGGCCTCCCTCGAGGGTGAGTGCGACGAGCTGCGGAAGACGGGCGACGACACGCAGCTCCTGTCCCTCCGGGAGAAGCTGACGAACGACCTGCAGCAGCTCACCACGGAGGACCCGCAAACGGCGCGCGACAAGGAGTTCTCCTCGATCGGGATGATGCCCGACCCGGCGCCGCCCCTGAGCAAGAGCAAAACGTACATCGGGCGTGCGAAGGTGTCGCTCAAGAACATCATCGAGCAGAGCTCACAGTTTTTCAACCTGCCACTCACCAACGAATCAGGCGTGACCAGTGGTGACGACGCCTTCCTGAAGGTTAAGATCTACCCCGTGGATGCAAAGGTATGTGTGGCACGCTTCACAGTTTCAGGTTTCAGCGGTTCGCATCACCTCCAGTGTTCTGTCTTGTCCCTCACACATCACAGCAGCCCTGTTTTTGGTTTGATTCATTCGGGTATCTGCATCTCTGCGCCGCTGGGTTTCGTTGCGCACATCCAACGGGGTGGGCACTGCAAGGGGATGGGGGGAGCACTGCCACCTCACACACAACAGGGTACGCCCGTGACATCGAACCCTGTCAACTCTGAGAAGGGCCTGCTGGGGCAGCGTGTCGATTTCGTCGTGCACATCATCAGCGCTGCGAACATCCCGTTGGTATGGCACAGGTGCGGGGGTGGGTGTTTTCACAGAGGCAGTGCTCTGCTGAGTGCAAAATCCTGTTCCACGTGGGTCCACGAAACCGGCTGGCTCTATCTGCTCTTGAAATGGCAAGCGGGCAGCGTTCGCCCATCTCATCTTTGTCTATTTTGTCCAACCATGCCCCCTTTTTCGCACTGCTACAGGATTTCAGCAACACGGTCTACTGCAAGTACGTGTACAAATGGGCCGAGAAGGACGCTTACAAAACCAACGATGCAAATGGGACTGATCCCATGTTCGACTTCCGCAAGCGCTTCGCTTTCTCCAAGGTACGCACCTTCCCGCGTTGAACCCATGCTATTCACAGATCCACTCTTGATGCCCAGCCCGCACCACACTGGGGTGTGGTGGGAATGCTGCCGGTCCAAACTGCAGCACAGGGAGGCCACGCCGACCCCACCCCCACCCCCACCCACTCCCCCTCAACACAGATGAACGTGGGGCTCGTTGAGTACTTCCGGAGCGACAACGTCATCACATTCGAGGTGATCGGAGTGTGAGCCAGCGGGTGCCACCCTTCTGTGGGCAGCACGTGGGCCCCCCCCCTCCCCCCCTCCGTCCCAGCCTCTCTTCATACACACTCCACCCCACCGCGCCATGCCCGTTGCAAGCCAGATGGGTGGGTCAGTGACGAAGGAGGTCTGGTCTGCTGTTGCGGAACGCCTTTCTCACTGGCAGGCAGGAGATGTGTGTGTGTGTGCGTGTGCTGTACTCCTTCCTCCTCCCACCTCCACCCAGCATCTCAGCAGCCGTTTCCCCCCCCCCCCCCCCCCCCCGTGCAATAGACAAATGCCACGTCGGCCGGGGTGGGGTGGGGGAGGGGAGGGGGTGGGGTGTGTGTCGGAACGAAACCCGCCAGGAACATTGCGGCATGCACAGGGGTGTGATGGGGGGGAGGGGAGTAGTGCATCCCAACCGCAAGATTCACACAAAGCCTCAAACCAGAGCAACTGCTCTCACCCCTCCCCCCCCCCTCCCTTCTCTCTCCCCCCCCCCCTGCCACGGTATATGCCTCTCCCCTAGCGCCCTGCATTACCGTAAACGGAAAAAGGGTGGACCGTAAAAATGTTCCAAGTTCCCAAAAAAAGGCCAAACGTTCCATCTTTTTTACGGTCCACCATTTATTGGGACTGAATATGGAAAAGACAATGCGATTTTCGCCCGCGGGCTGGTGGGTTGCGGGGCGCGGACTGCGGCCTCCACGCCGCAGACTCCCGCACGTAGGCCTCCCGACCTCCCAGCTTTGGACCCTCCCTCCACCACCGCAACCAACACCAGCAAGAGAAGCAAGTCCTCCCTGCGTGTGGAAAGGGCACGATCACCACCACTCACCTCGAGACTCACCCACCACCACACCTCGAGAAGTGTAGTACCATGCAAGGAGCGTTCCGGTAGAAGTAAAAGTAGAACCTGCTGCACGAGCCCACAAAAGCAGCCACAGTACGGCAGGGCGCGCAGACAGAAGCTGAGACCACCGGGCTCCCTCCAGATGTAAATTCGTGAATCAGTGCCCGGAAAATTCAGGGAAATCGTACTCCTTTAGTGTAGTACACCCTGCAGTAACTGTGGGAGAACAGTTCCCGGACGATGGTGAGCGCACACTCTGTGTTGAGGCCCTGCGGTGTTAATCCTGCAGCTTCAGTCGTGCGATTTCCTTGGTTCCTTCGCGACTTCGTCGAAGGAATTCGTAAAAAAAACCGCCAAGTCCACTATCCCAACCGTAAAATAGGTGGACCGTAAAAATGTTCCAAGTTCCGGAAAAATCCCATTTGTTCCATCTTTTTTACGGTCCACCTATAGTACGGTTCACCTTTATTACGGTCCACAATATTTCCGTTTACGGTATATATATTTTTTGGCACAACAGATTGACAAAATAGATTCTTTTATATTCAAAAAAACCCCTCCTCTCTTCGACCCCCACCCCCGTCACCCCCCCCTTCCAACCATTCACTCTCGACAATCAAAACTCTCCCCCCCCCCCCTTTCATCCCCTCACTCCGACAGGCAATGTGTGTGGGAGGAGGGGCGCAGAGGGTGTGTTCTGCATTTGAAGAATCCTACATTTCGTTGACCCCCCCTCCCCCCTTCTTCTTCGCTGGTGGTGGAAAAAGAATGCTTGCTGGGTTTCTTTTGTTTTGTTTGTGCAACCTTCCGGTCACCTGTCACGTTGGGGCGTGGAGTGTAGGCGGGCAACACATTGCTCTCCCCACTGCAACCCTTTTAGTTCTGAACGCCTTCCGTGAGCACGGTGCGTTTGACACAAAAATTAAATACAACATTGCGAGAAGGGTGCTGGGAGACTTGCCTTTACACTCACCCCTCGACAATCAAAAAATGCCCCCCTGATCTCCCCTTCTTCTTCTCTTCATGGTGGCCTCACCAGGGATTTGACCAGGCCTGTCTCTGGTCAAGAAAGGGCCTGGTCAGTGACCTGGTCCTGATGACCAGGGGTACAGGGCAAAATGGGCTGCCACCCCCTGGTCAACCACCTGGTCAAAACCCCGACCAGGCCACCGTGCTTGAGATTTCGTCTCGGATAGGAGGTTCCCGTTTCGCTCGGAGAACTTTTGCAGATCAAAAGTGAGGGATGAGAGGAGGGAAAAAAATACGGCACGGAGTTCGTTGCTGCTCTTTGGGACCCCCCCCCCCCCCCCCGCAAGAAAGACTGTAAAATAATACGACTCGACCCACCCCACACCCCCCCCCCCCCCCCGGGTGAAGTGTGTCGTCCCCCGGTGTGGTGACTACAAAACAAGACACGTTGCTCCAGGGTGTTGGGAAGACTTGCCTTTCCTCCACTCTCGACAATCATACCCCACTGTGAAGTGTGAGGTCGGGGGCGGGGTGGGGGTGGGGGGGGGGGGGGCGGGCACCGGGAGTCCTTGAGCGATGCTGGGGAGGGAGGTTTTTGCCCCCCTTTTATTCCCACTGTTCCTTCATCCCCCTCTCAGGGAGGGGGGTGGGGTCACCTCGGGGTGTGTTTTCCCCCCCGCCCCTCGTCTCGCTCAAGCCAGCATGCCAGCTCTGGTAGCCTGTTTTTGTGAGAGCACACAAAACTCACCTTTTCTGCAGCTCAAAAGTCACTTCACCATTCAGCAGCAACCGCTCTGAGCCTGTATATTGTTTGTTGACGCGTTGTTGACGCTTCTCCACAAACCCTGAAATGGAAATCACACCCTGAGCCTGATGAAGGGTGGGGGTTAGTGTATAGAGCACGTTTGGATGCTTGCTGCGGTGGGTTGCGTTCTGCTCACACATGCGAAATAGCAGAACGGCCTTAATGTCTTCTCACAGAAAGGGCGGAGAGGGAATCCCTTTGCCGCGGGACACGCCCCTGGGGTCTTGCTGGCCACGAGGGGACGGTGCGTTGGTGGTGTGTTTTGTTTGTGCTCTATGTGTGTGTGCCGTGCCCTGCCCTGTGTGCAGCTATTTAGAGAACCCACGCCAAAATCCAAATTGGCAATTCGCTTTTGAGGGGTGGTCGAGAGAAAGAGATAACAACAGAACGAGAGAAAGGGGGGGGGAGAGAGGGGGGCAGGAACCTTGGGAACTCCGACTAGTGAGCAGGCCCACTGTGGCCATATTACAACGAGGCGTTGGTGAGGGTCAATCTCGCTCTGAGAGGGGGGGGGAACACCCACACTTCAACCCTGCGAAAGAGAGGGGGTTAAATGGGGTGTGTGTGTGTGTGTGTGTGGTGTGGTGTGTCTTCGTTCTGTGCATAACAAATTGTCAGGAACACAAGAAAACAAAATCCCGTGCCAAAAAAACGCGGAGGGGGGGGGGTGGATGGAAAAGCGGGAGGCGCAGGCGGGATTTGTTTGCAGCCAGCGTTCGTGACTCAGTTCTGGTATTGTCCGAGAGAGGGGGGGGGGGGTGTCGGGGGGGGCAGGTGGTGGCATTGGCGTTTGCTCATATTTCCTTTTCTCCTTTCCTGGCTTTTCTCGTGCGAAAGGCCAGACCCGGTAGAGTGCAAACACCTTGTGAAGCGACGCGCGCACCCCCCACCCCCCCCTCACAACCCCGATTGTCCCATCCATGCTCCCGACCACCACCACCACCAACCACCAACCATCTGTGTTTGCGTTGGAACTTTTCACCGGAGAGAGAGAGGGGGGGCAGAACACCCCTCACAACACCTTCGGCAGGTTTTTTGCGTCCTTTCTGTAAGTTCGGTGTCGCCCCGGATCCGAAGTGCTTCCAGGAGCTGGGCGGCTGCAAAGGCCGGAAGCCCTCCGAGATGGGGTGGACCAACGAAGTGTCTGAGGGGTATGAGGAGCTGGAGATGTTGGCTGGTGCCCGGAGCTGCGGCCGGAACGGGTGGAAGGCGGGTCGCATGGATCTTGTCGTGCAGCGTGACGAGGTGTTCATCAGCTTGGTGCCACCGGTGGGGTGGCGCCTGCAGCACGCCGCGCTGTGGCTTGCCGAGGAGAAGCTGCCGAAGCGGTCGGGCAGCTACACTGCGGCGCCGGAGGACTTTCCCTTCCAGACGGGGGCGCGTGGGCCGCACAGGTTTAAGTTCCGCGACGGGGTTCCCAAGAGGATGCATGTGGCAGCGTACACGACACTGTGCCCTGCCGACCCTGTCCCAGAGACGCCTGTGCCGCAGACACGCGCGCCCCTGACGCTGGTGCCGCCCGGTGTGGTGTTTAACACAGCGGCGCCGACGCCCGGCCCAACCGCAGGTCCCACCGCAGTGCCGGCGACACCGTCTCCCCCGGGCACGGCTGTGCCTTGGACGGCAGCTCCTGAGACAGGCGTGCCGGCCACCCCCGTGCCTGCCACGCCGGCACCTGCGACAGCCACCCCGTCGCCCGGCACCCTGGCGCCGGCAACGCCTGCGCCTGCGACAGGTGTGCCAGCTACCCCCGCTCCTGCCACGCCTGCGCCTGCAACCGGTGTGCCGGCCACCTCGGCGCCCGACACCCCGGCGCCTGCGACGCCTGCGCCTCAGACAGGTGTGCCGGCTACCCCCGCTCCTGCGACACCTGCGCCTGCAACCCGTGCGCCAGCCACCTCGGCGCCCGACACACCAGCGCCTGCGACGCCTGCCCCGCCAACAGGAGCACCCGCGACGGGGGTGCCGTGTGTGGCTGCGGGGGGTGAGGCGTCTGTGGGGCACGTGGTGGGCGGCACCGACAAGCTCATCCCGTGGAGAGGCACGCCTGCCACAGAGGGCATGCAGGGGTGGTCCTATGGCGGCGAGCGCCACGCCATCCTGACTGGCCTGCCGGACACCCTGCTTGCCAGCGGGACGCGGGCCTTCTTCCCGGATCAGCGAGCGCTGTCGACGGGCAGCAAGCTGCGCTTCCAGTGCCCCGAGAGCTGTTCGAACGCGACGTGCGATGTGGTGATCTCGCTGTACCACTGCCCCCCGTGCTCATCCTCCACCAACGGGCTGCTGTCGGACCTGCTGCCGGCTGCAGGGTGGGAGGCGGGCACCTGTGCCCCTGCATTCCAGGGCAAGCTTGGAGGACAGAAGCACACAATGGCGTCGTTCCGCTACTCCGTGCAGCCAGGCAGTTCGCTCGAGACGCCTGCGATGTACCGAGGGCTGATGCACGCCGCTGTGTTCGTGCGGCAGGGTGTGGACAGCTGTGCCCCGCTCGGCAGGGACCCTTGCAGGGCACAGCCGGGGTGCCGGTGGGGCGGCGGTGTGTGCAGCGCGGACTGGTGCCCCGGGTCAGCCCCAATCGACACTGGCGTGCCCTGTGCCAGGTGTCTGTTCCTCCCTTCGGTGCCTCCGCCGCCGCCGCCGCCGCCGACGCCGGCTCCTTAAGTGTAGGGGGAGAGGGCGTGCGCCTTTAGCCCCACGGCGCCTTTAGCGGGGGTGCGCAGCAGCACAAAAGAAACATGATCTCCCTCAACTCTATAAAGCGCTGTGCATCCCGGGACTGGCGTTGAGGTTCTGGCGGTGCAGAAGCTGCAAGTCTTGCTTACGTGCACAGGGTGAACGAAGTTTGCAGATATCTCGAGAATGTGGACTTCACAACGCCATATTTTGTTTTTGGACTTGTTTCCGCTGAAGAGAAGTAGGGGGACTGAACGAGTCAGGTTGTAATATTTTTCTTCATGCACTCGGAAGCTCTTTCTTCGTGTCGTGGTGCTGGTGTACCCCATGCTACTCTTGCATCCGGCACGCCGTGCAAACCCTCTGGTATTCAATATACACCAAAACTGTGGAGTCGAACCTCCGTTTCCTCTACATATCCTCACATGCGTGCACCAGCTATGCACAGCAGAGTGGGCCGTTCTTCCCCCATGGTGGAAATTGGATGTGAAGAGTCACACGCACAACACGTCCACTGCCGCCGACGGCCCCAACACATTCACGACACACTGGCGTGTTAGCCTCTTTCCCGTTGTGTATTTTATTCTTTGGCATGTCCCGCAGCTTTTCCTGCTGCACTTTATAAACCCATGCGAGCCTGTTTCCAGTGGAGACCGCACCGAGAGACCCGTCGATCGGTGCGTTCGACGCGACCCCAATAATTGTGCGTGCCACTTTTCGTGAATCCTGTCTTTCTTCAGAACCGCCTCATTTATTTTTTTGGCCAGCCCCTGAGTTCCGGACAGACCACCGCCGCAACTCCGCTGGGCTCAAGGTCAAATCATGCAGGCGGCAGAAGCCGGAAAAACCTGGTTGGAGAGAAGGGAGTCAGAAACCAGCCGGATCCTATCCCCTATGACCCTGTGTGGCTGGCTGAATTTCCTGGCCTGGTGGAATTTCCTGGCCTGGCAAGGAAATCCAGCAAATCTCCAGCAGGGCATGCATTTGGGCACCATCCCGTGAGGTGTTCAGTATGCTTTGCGTTCACAGCGCACAGTGTTGTTGCGATATCAAGAAGCCCCTGTCACAGTGATATCTTGCACCTGTGATGAATTCCCCAAGCGGCTGCATCACGGATGTACCCATCTCGGTGGCGGCGTGGTCACACGCAGCACCAGGGTGCAATGCCTGACTGATTGAGGCCGCTGACCGCTTGGACTGAATCACACAACGCACAAAGAGCAGGGTCTCGTTGCGTTCTACACTCCGATAGCAAATTATTCGCGTGTTGATTTTGGAAACGCCAGCGTAAACACCAAGAAGTAAAATGTGCACACAGCAACAAAAAAAGGCGCTGCGATCGATGCCCATGGTCTTCGTGCCATTGGGGTCTTCGCTACTGGGTGCTCGTCGGTGCATGTTGGTGCATTTCCAGTTGAATTGGCTGAAAACTGACGATGGTTGACGAAGGATAACGACCAGCGAAGACCCCCAATGTCTTATTTTACTTTGCTTCACCTTTTTGGTGGTTTACTTCATTTGCTTGCTTGCTCGCTTCCGCCTCTTCCCCCTCCACACTCCGACTCCCCTGCTACTGTCCACAATTATTATTTGCCCAGCCCCTGTGTGCGTCTGACGTAATGTGGCCTGCTTGTTATTTGCTGTCCCAACTGGGCTGCACACCTCTCCTGAAGCCTGCACCCGCAATGATGCGGCCCGAACAATCTCTTTTTTGTCACAAGAGATGCGAAAAACTCTCCGAACCGCACACACCTGCGATCAGACCAGTGTTTGCCACACGCCTTGCCAATGCGAACGATCGGTGTGGGGAAGGAGGGGGTGCAGTGCACTTGTCACCAGACGTGCCGCACTGTGTGCGGCCCGTCTTATCTTCTCTAACGTGCATACATAAGGGAACCTCGGGGGACCTGGGGTGTGAGGCGCCACTCACACTCCAGGTGTTGTCAGGCCTTGGCACAGCCTTTCTTTATTGGCACAGAGGTCGTGAAGCCCGCGGGTGCGACATCCAAAGAAGGGGGTGAGCATGGGGTGACCCTGCTCTGCTGCGAAACTTCAGAGGGCTGCTACCCCCAAGAAAAACGAAATAACGAAACGGCAATGCAGGGCCATCACCCTGTCCAAGGTAATGCGAGCACAAGGGATCGGACATGTCATGCACACTGGGCACTGGGAAGTGCCCGGTGTCACGTGTGGGACCCAAAATCAGCACCTCAGGCCGGCGAGCCAGGCTTTGCTCTTGTGATTCTCTCCGCAACACCACCAGTTTCATTTTTTTAAAAATCCGTGCGGCCAGGAGAACACGACACGGTGCACTAGTTTGGTAGTTACGAGTGACCTCAACTAGTGGAGTCGACAACCTCAAACTCGACAACTGCCAGTTGTCGACTCGACAACTGGCACTTGTCGAGTCGACAACTGGCAGTTGTCGACTCGACAACTCTATACACTGTACTGCAGGAAGAACGCCCAAATATGAAGGGAAAAACGCACAGTTGGGTGTGTGCTTGGGATATGAGGTGTGGTGGCATATCAGCGCTGGACTTTGTTGCGAATTTCCTTGTCCCCTTCTCAAGGATGGTCAGTCTTCATGTGGAGATCGCGTTCACGGACACTACGGAAGGTCTCAAAGCAAAGTAAGCAACGTTTTGTTGTGAGAGAGCGGGGGTGGTGGGCCAGGTAGTGCTGGCTTTGTCCCTTCAATCTTATTGTTGTGTGACATATTTTGCATTCGATTGTGCATGACGAGCAAGGGACATTGCTCCCTGGTCTGTGCTTTGCATCGTAGTGTGCAAACAGAGACGTTTTCTTTGCTGAGGAGTAGTCACAAATAATGCATCGAAATTCATGAACCTCCTCCGGGAGAGACTGGGTTTCTTCTTGAGTAGGGGTGGGAGGCACACCCCAAGGTTCCTTGCCACACACACACACGTTCAGTATGGTTTTCGGTGGTTTTTTCGGATCAATCCAAAAGACACACCCGCTCTGACCTCTCTCTTTGACGTGGTCCGCCAGCCCAGCAGACTCAAGTCTTCGGTAGAGAGATCCTGTTGCCTTTTCCCAGCTGCCCGCAACAACACATGAACACACATTGAATGCCCCAACGGCGGTCATTAACTTCGGAGTATGTCCTGAACCCCCCCAAAGCCCATTCTCGCCCCAACTTTGAAGTTGTTGGATCTCGAAAAGAATGAGGTCGCGCTCCATAGTCCTTTCCGAGGCACAGGCTGAGTAGATCTTGCTTCGACCGTTGCCAGCTTCCAAAGCTTCATCACTGAGGGAGAGACAGTGCGCATCTATGGAATCAAACCAGTGCGTCAGGCTGTGCACATACGTTGCGCCCGGACCTGTCGTCACGCCCGGTGACGCCCACTCACAAAGAAATATTAACAAGTGCATCGATAACATACTCACTGCAAACTCTGCCCCATTCTGGCCGTGTACCCAAAACTTCACGGGTATATTGTTGTATCTGAACGACACAAGCACGTCCATCAAAAGACAGATCATTTTTTTAAGCCCCGTTGTGCTCTGTATCAGCTTTTGCAGAACTTGTCGGGCCTGACTCCCAGTCATGTTCGACTTCGCACTCCCAACCACAGCTGTCTTGATCGCTTTCCCCTCCGGGATGAGGCGTACTATGAGAGATATGACGCCTTTGACGTCGTGAAGAGCAGGAGTGATACAGTACGCTTCGCTCTCAAAGGCCTTGGAAAGGTGACATGTGAAGCCCTGCTTGTGCAATTCCTGGAGGGACAGCCTCTTGCACGAATGTAGCATATCAAGCCAGTCCTTCATCTCTGTGGCACAGAACGCCGATCTGTGTGACTTCGATCCAGAACTTATGCCCTCAAACAAACCCGTGAGCTCCGCGTGATCACCCCCCAGCAGAAACTGCTTTGCTAAAAAAACGGTGTCTCCTTTTCTGAAGAACGCATTTTGCACCTCCCTTATCTGATCGGCCAGGCTGAACGTCGCGAATGAGATGTATTCATCCTTTCTCTGATCTGTCACCGTGCAGAGAGGTGTGGTAAAACTGCCGTGAGCAATACCTGCAGCTAAGCGGATCCTGGCTGTGAGGTCCCTGCTGCCCGGGTTATAGCCATCAGCAGTCAGGACAACACGAGGGTGTTCCATGTCGATGCGATGCAGGTGTGTTTCGACAATGTGCTCGAGAGTTTTGAGCAAACTACCCCTCCTTGCCTCGACCACTCTCTGGAGGTGCTCTTCATGCTTCCTCACCGTCGCCGGGGAGAGCCCGTGCCTCTCAGGCGCCTTCCCGTGCTCCCGAAACGTCTCTCGAATGCATTTCGAGATTTCACCGCACTTCCGGATGGACGTCCCTGCCACAAATCGTGACCTGCGAATACCCTCAGCCATCAAGGACATTTCATCTTGCATTGTCTCTTCGGAACCATTCCCACCCGGCTCTCCTGTGGTGTGTGTGTGCATCCCAACAAAAAAGGCTATGCCTGAGGAACCGGCGGGGGGAGGATGACGTCAAGAGTGATAACCAAAAAAGGGAAAGTGTCACTGCGATCGTTCTGCACCTTTTCTTCCGTTTGCTTTCATATACGTTGACGCTTCCACACTCACACTGGATCATCAAATGTCAGCCTCCGCAGGGTGAGGCGCAGAATGTGCCCATTCTGGGTCACCTTCTGTACCGTCGACAGCCCAGATTCCACGATGAACTCGTAGAATCCCCCGACGGTTCTTGGAGCAAAGGTGTTGGCTGCTCCCTGCAACGACGACACGTCTCTCTTCCTTCCTGAGTATTGAGGAAAGATCTTGTCTGCCTTCGAGGATGCCTTCGTCTTCTGGGGGGCAGCCAGCTTCACCTCTGCGGCGTAGAGCCGGGACATCTTTACGCCCGAGGTGAGGGCGGCGTGCGGGTGCAGCTTCTGCATCTGCTCCAGTTTCGCCTTGGACTTGGCGGAGGCTGATGGAGATGGTGTGATCCTCACACCAATGAACTCCGTATCCGTCCCCCCCTTGGTGCGGATGGAGTACCTCTCCAGCTGCGCCTCCTTCGCCGACTTCTCCGACACCGTCCCCCCCTGGTACTCCTTGTACCTGGCCCCCATCGCCGCGCTCACGGTCCCGTCGTTGCCCTTTATGGGCTTGCCCGTGATCTTCCCGATCAGTGCCTTCAGGGCTGTGTTCGACAGCCGCCCCCCCTCCTCCGGCTCGACGTAGTATTCAACAAAAAGTTGAATAAAGCCCGGCTGAGTGGCGGGCTGCTTCGTCGGGGGGGCCGAGCTCGGGGCGGTTTCCTCCGTTCTGCTTCTCTTCGCCGTGGTTTTGGCAGAGGCAGGCATGATTGATAGCTGTGTGTGTGTGTGTCTGTTGGCGTGTGTGTATCTATTCAACAATGGAGGTAATCTGGTCAGGGCTTGCAAGACCCTGGTGATGTGGGTTGTGGGAGGGAGAAACGGCACAAGGAAATTCGCAACAAAGTCCAGCGCTGATATGCCACCACACCTCATATCCCAAGCACACACCCAACTGTGCGTTTTCCCCTTCATACTTGGGCGTTCTTCCTGCAGTACAGTGTATAGAGTTGTCGAGTCGACAAGTGCCAGTTGTCGACTCGACAAGTGCCAGTTGTCGAGTCGACAACTGGCACTTGTCGTCAACAACCCAGTCAGTTGTCGAGGTTTCAGTTGTCGACTCCACTAGTGGTTGCCAACACTAGCGCACCGTGGAAACAGCGACCCCCCCCCCCCCCTCACCGGGGACCGCTACCAGGCATGTCGCTAAGCGTCGACCGTCGACCCAGTGATTTTGGGTTTCCCCCCCCATAAAAAAGCGTCGACCCAGTGGAACTGGGTTGACGCTTGGTCGAGGCTTGGAGCGTCGACCCAGTGGAACTGGGTTGCCATTCAAGCCTGGGTCAAGCGTCAACCCATTTATTACGCTGGGTCGACGCTAACCTAGCGTTGACCCGGTTACACTGGGTCGACGCTCACCAAGCGTCGACCAAGCGTCAACCCACTTTCACTGGGTCGACGTCGAAGAGAGTATGGTTTTGCAGGAACAGATGCTCACTACCGTGGCCTCCGGCGGCTGGGGGGCTCTGCCCCCCAGACCCCCCATCTCGCGTGCCCGTCTAGTAACCAAGTCCTTGCGCTTCAACGGCCGTGGCATATCAGGGGGTAAATCATGGTCCCGAAAGCCATTTTTTGGGTTTCCTCCGGCACCCGAGGATGGCGCGAGCGGGAGAGGAACCACGGAAGGAACCCAGCGCCTCACCTAGTGGTCCACCGACGGGAAAATTAGGCAACAACACGAGCGCGCGCGAGAAAAATTGACCCCTAGTGTTTTCCCCCCTGATCCCCCCCCCAAAACAGGAGCGTCAACCCACCAAATCTCCAAAATCGAAAAGTTAGCGACAGGCCTGGACCGCTACGAACACGGCCAAAATTCGTTCAAAATGGCGTATCTGGTGCCCCTGAGAATCATCTCGGAACTACGTAAAAAACGACGTAAGAACTACGTAACTCAGCCTTTTCAGGGGCACCAGTAGTCAAGCTTGCCTGTGTTTTGTCGACACCAAAACGAAAACCGCTGAAATCAAGGCTTGGCATCGAGAACAACCCACTCGCGCCTTGCTTTGCGTGGCGATGGTCTGCCTGCGCAGGGCATTGGTTGTTTGCCCTTTGGCACACCCGTTTCCTGCATTGTGGGGCAAACTCTCTCAAGGAAGCATCTCTCCAAATCTATCCACCTCTCCTCTTCGCCTCCCCCCCCCTCTCCTTTATTACTTTTTTTTGCCGTTTTCTGCCCCTGCGATGTTTGCAATCTTTCTGCCCCGATTTAGCATTGCGGTGTCTCCCTCGCATTACATACAAGGGTTGTGCCGAGGGATGTCTTAGTTATCCATCACGTATCAACCACATCAAGCCACCGGCAGGACTCTCGTTCTCTGGGATTCTTTCACTCGCAATCGGGCGGGTTCTTGCGTGCCATTTCTTTTGTTTCATGTTGCCAGCGTACAGCCATGCGAGCGTAGCTCTATGTTGCGCCTGTGTGTGCCCTTGGTATCGGTTCATTTCCCATCATACTTTTATTAGATCACCCGGCGGAGATCACTGAGCATCTGAGAGAAGGGTTGTCAATGGGGAGAGCTTTGACCCTGTGTCAGACTGTGTCAGGTGCTGCAACGCAAAAAAAATAGTGTCAAACGTTGTGCGGAGGCAGCACTAGAGTTAGCTCGGGTGCCGGCCTCCACCAACCCAAGAGAATAACACGCGTGTGTGGAGGCAGCGCCAGAGTTCGCTCGGTGCGACCTACGCTAAACAAAAATAAGATTAACGCGTGAGTGTGTTTGTGTGGTTATAAAGTTTTAAGGCGGTATCGCCCTGCACGGGCAGTAGCACCTCCCCTTCAGTATCGCACTCCCGAAGGATTCCCCAACACGACGTGACACCGGTTTCGACGCGTACTCTTCGTACCCCTCCCCCCGGCCGCGTCTCTTCAGCGAAGAACCGGGGATAATCGGACCAGGGCTAGCTAAACCCTGGTGGTGTCACGGGTGGGGTTGGAGAGGGAGAAAAGGAAGTAATGAAGTTGCGAAAAAGTCAAACACTGACACGTGAAATCAATAAAAAGGCGGTATATATCGCCCCCTTGCTGCGACGAAGACACTAAATAGTCAGGCCGCTTCAAGAGTCTTGAGGACTTGAAGGAAGAAACAGGTTGCTGATGAGTCTCAGGAGCAGGCACCTTTTGTCCGCCCACATGACCTTCGCCCGAAGGCGAACCTCGTCCAGCTTGGCTCGATCGCCACAGAGAAGGGGATCATTCTCCGCTGTGGCGAACATCTTAAAAACCGAGGGTGCAGAGGTGGGGCAGCCCACTGGTGCGACAGCAGACCGCCCCCGGATAGCTATAACTAGTGCATAGGAAGCATACGACGGCACACGCAACAGATGCCGAAGGCACAACGGCGGGTCACTTTTAACCACCAGAGGAGTGGCACTCCCGAGGGGTGGGGAAGGGGGGGTAGTCACAACACTTTCGAAGGAAGAAAAGGGGCAAATGGGATGTTTTGTGCAAGGTAGAAAGGAAATCACAACATGGGGCAGGGGGGTTTGCTCATCAGGCCTGGGGGATTTTGAGGGTTTGTGTGTGGTTATCAAGTTTTAAGGCGGTGTCGCCCTGCACGGGCAGTAGCACCTCCCCTTCAGTATCGCACTCCCGAAGGATTCCCCAACACGACGTGACACCGGTTTCGACGCGTACTCTTCGTACCCCTCCCCCCGGCCGCGTCTCTTCAGCGAAGAACCGGGGATAATCGGACCAGGGCTAGCTAAACCCTGGTGGTGTCACGGGTGGGGTTGGAGAGGGAGAAAAAGGAAGAAATGAAGTTGCGAAAGAGTCAAACACTGACACGTGAAATCAATAAAAAGGGTGGTATATATCGCCCCCTTGCTGCGACGTAGACACTAAATAGTCAGGCCGCTTCAAGAGTCTTGAGGGCTTGTGAGTGTGTTTGTGTGTTTGTGGTGTGGGTGGGTCTTTCGACGATCTGGCAGGACACCAACTTTTCGTTGCTTCCCAAACGGCACGCGCTCTCTCCCCAAGCCATTCAACCTACCTGCACCTGCACTCTCCCCCGTTAAGGCAGGGGATTTGCCTTGCTGCTCTTTGTTGCAGATATTAACAGAAACCAGCGGTGGGTATAAACCCCACCTTCCCCCTCATGCACACACCCCGAAATCTCGAAACCGCGAGAGGAGCTGCGTAATGCAGTTCGCCAGGCAGTTGTTGCGCAGAGTACGGGCAGAAAAGTCAAAAATTGGTGTCAGAAAAAAGGGGTGTTGTAGCCCACCCCTCAACGGGCAAGCTTGTTAGAAGTTATGGTGCGAGAGCAACATCCAATGGCACCCCATGCCCCCACCTCCCCCCGACCCCAGAACCAACCCTCCACTCTATCAAAGGATTCACAACATCAACCGTTGTCATTCTTGGCGGGCTAGGCATCGAACAGATGCCCCACGGAAGACCGCAACACGAGAACGAAGCACGCGATCCAACCAGAAAAAAACGATACAACCCTCCCCAGAATCCGGCCGATGTGCAATCGTCCCCCCTCCCCCTCCCCCCTGCTCGCCCCTGCTCGCCCCACACCCCCACAAATTATACTGGCCCAGTGGGGTTGTCGAAGTGTCGCATCGGGAACAAGGTGATTGGGAGGCGCTGTAGTTAGTCTGCAAAAAGCGCCACAGCCTGGTCATCTTGTCCGCCAGGCTGGAGGTCGCCGATACCAAAAAAAACAGGGATTTGCCGGATTTCTTTTGTTGTGTGTGTGAGCCAACCCAAAGGTTTGTCCGGGAAAAAAAAATACAAGCGGATGCCCTTCACCTTTTCTGTTGCAGGCTGCTTCATGATCCCCACCGTTTTTTTAAATTGTTTGCCCTCTCCGCACACATACACGTGAAGCTATGTGGAGCAGTGCAGAGCACACCGAGCACCCCCTGCGCTTGGTGTGATATGCTCTGTCACTCACACAGCCCAGTGCCCGTTCGCTTCCTCCACGACCCCCAGGGGTGGAGGGGGAGGTGGTGATATAGACCGTTCAGTGCTGTCACCGCCTAAAAGCTTGGTCACCACCAACCTTCCCCATGCTATAATATCCGTTCGCTTCCCCACCCCACCCCAGTGGCTGGGTTTAATTTCTGGAGGGGCTGGAAACGACTCCCACCCCGAAAAATTATCCCAGCCACTGTTCCCGTGTAGTGACTGTCTAAAGGACTCGCATTGCTCGAGAGAGACGTGGGTTTTGTGTTTCCTGTGGGGCTCGGCGGAGCCAACTGGAGAAACCTTTCTGTGCCTTCCAGCTGGATCGTTGCGGCCCCCCCCCCCCCCACTCACACCACTTCATCCAAATTTTCCATCACACCACTCCCCCGCACCCTCCCTCCCCGACCCCCTTGAATCCCTTGATTGCACGCCACCTCTTGGTTGCTCTAGTCCTGCGGTGATGGCGTGCACGACGCACTCTGCCATCGCACTTTTGACTTCCATCACCCCACACCCCCCTCCCTCGCTGGAGGGAGTGACTTGCTGCCTTCTGAGCAGGGTTGAAGAGCGGCACTTATCTTTGAACTTACCTTAGTAGCCTCACAACCCCCCCCTTCTCTCTCTCCAGATAGAATTTGCCCCACGGCGGGCACCTCCTGGAATAGAAGCACGCCACACACTACGGGGGCCCTCGCTACCAGGTGTGACTGAGAGAAGAAGTGAGCAGCAGCACCACTTCCCCTCACTGACTGACGAGCTGTGACGAGCTGTGACTGGCAGCGAGGGCCCCCTACGACAACATACTGTACACCGAGGGGGGGGGTGAGGTGTTATCCGGCGAACCACAGGTGGCACATGCATGATGCGTAAAGTGCAGGGGCAGGGGGTGCTTCGGGCGCCCCCTTGCCACGACGGTTGCTACGCTTGTTTTCTCCGGTTTGCACCCGCTCCCCCCTCAGGCCTCTGGCTAATTCGGGTCGAACGTTAAGTTTCTCCGTGCCGGGGGGGGGAGGGGGGGGGGGGGGGCTACCCTACCCTACCCTAGGGTTGGGGCCGCCGGGGTCCCAGATTTTTTGGTAATTTCCAGGTGTGGGTAGGGGGACCTTTTCGAATTTTTTTTTCGAGGGGTGCCCATTTTGGCGATTTGGGCCCGATTTCGAGGGTTACGGGTGACCCTAGACCCTACCCAACCCTAGGGTTGGGGTTGGGGTTAACTCCAGACCCTACCCTCACCCTAGGGTTAGGGTTAACCCTAGACCCTACCCTGGGGTTAGGGTTAACCCTATACCCTACCCAACCCTAGGGTTAGGGTCAGGGTTAACCCTACACCCTACCCAACCCTAGGGTTAGGGTTGGGGTTAACCCTAGACCCTACCCTAGGGTTAGGGTCAGGGTTAACCCTAGACCCAACCCAACCCTAGGGTTAGGGTTAGGGTTAACCCTATACCCAACCCAACCCTAGGGTTAGGGTTAACCCAACCCAACCCTAGGGTTAGGGTTAACCCAACCCGACCCTAGGGTTAGGGTTAACCCTACACCCTACCCAACCCTAGGGTTAGGGTCAGGGTTAACCCTAGACCCAACCCAACCCTAGGGTTAGGGTTGGGGTTAACCCTATACCCTACCCAACCCTAGGGTTAGGGTCAGGGTTAACCCTAGACCCAACCCAACCCTAGGGTTAGGGTTAACCCTATACCCCACCCAACCCTAGGGTTAGGGTTAGGGTTAACCCTATACCCAACCCTACCCTAGGGTTAGGGTTAGGGTTAACCCAAGACCCAACCCTACCCTAGGGTTAGGGTTAACCCTATACCCTACCCAACCCTAGGGTTAGGGTTGGGGTTAACCCTATACCCTACCCTCACCCTAGGGTTAGGGTTAACCCTATACCCAACCCAACCCTAGGGTTAGGGTTAACCCAAGACCCAACCCTACCCTAGGGTTAGGGTTAGGGTTAACCCTATACACAACCCAACCCTAGGGTTAGGGTTAACCCTATACCCTACCCAACCCGAGGGTTAGGGTTGGGGGTTAACCCAAGACCCTGCCCGACCCTAGGGTTAGGGTTCACCCTAGACCCAACCCTACCCTAGGGTTCGGGTTTGGGTCAGGGTGAACCCTAGACCCGACCCAACCCTCGGATCAGGGTTGGGGTTAACCCTATACCCTACCCTAACCCTAGGGTAGGGTCTAGGGTCAACCCTGACCCTAACCCTAGGGTTGGGTCAAGGGTTAACCCTAACCCTAGGGTTGGGTAGGGTCTAGGGTTTACCCTGACCCTAACCCTAGGGTTAGGGTAGGGTCTAGGGTCAACCCTGACCCTAACCCTAGGGTTGGGTAGGGTCCAGGGTTAACCCTAACCCTAACCCGAGGGTTGGGTAGGGTCTAGGGTCAACCCTGACCCTAACCCGAGGGTTGGGTAGGGTCTAGGGTTAACCCTAACCCTAACCCTAGGGTTGGGTCAAGGGTTAACCCTAACCCTAACCCTAGGGTTAGGGTAGGGTCTAGGGTTAACCCTGACCCTAACCCTAGGGTTAGGGTAGGGTCTAGGGTCAACCCTAACCCTATCCCTAGGGTTGGGTCAAGGGTTAACCCTAACCCTAACCCTAGGGTTGGGTAGGGTCTAGGGTCAACCCTGACCCTTACCCTAGGGTTGGGTAGGGTCTGGGGTCAACCCTGACCCTAACCCTAGGGTTGGGTCAAGGGTTTACCCTAACCCTAACCCTAGGGTTGGGTAGGGTCTGGGGTCAACCCTGACCCTAACCCTAGGGTTGGGTCAAGGGTTAACCCTGACCCTAACCCTAGGGTTGGGTCAAGGGTTAACCCTAACCCTAACCCTAGGGTTAGGGTAGGGTCTAGGGGTTTACCCTGACCCTAACCCTAGGGTTGGGTAGGGTCTAGGGTCAACCCTGACCCTAACCCGAGGGTTGGGTAGGGTCTAGGGTTAACCCTAACCCTAACCCTAGGGTTAGGGTAGGGTCTAGGGTTAACCCTGACCCTAACCCTAGGGTTAGGGTAGGGTCTAGGGTCAACCCTAACCCTATCCCTAGGGTTGGGTCAAGGGTTAACCCTAACCCTAACCCTAGGGTTGGGTAGGGTCTAGGGTCAACCCTGACCCTTACCCTAGGGTTGGGTAGGGTCTGGGGTCAACCCTGACCCTAACCCTTGGGTTGGGTTGGGTCTAGGATCAACCCTGGCCCTGACCCCTGGGTTGGGTAGGGTCGTGTTGGGTCGGGTTATGGGTACCCAACCCTCACCCTAGGGTAGGGTTGGGTCGGGTTGTGGGTACCCCCGACGTGCTGTAGGGTAGGGTAGGGTAGGGTAGGGCCCCCCCCCCCCCCCTCCGGCCCAACGTTAAGTCCGGCCCCAGAATTAGCCAGAGGCCTGTCCCCCCTCCCCCCTCCATATATTCGGGATGATCCAGGAAAGGGAGATGCTCGCAAAAAAAATCTGTGCGTGTGTGGTGCAAAAACTGCGGTGGTGCCCTGCAAAGGGACTTGCATGGGCCGCACAGTTCCCCACCTTTGTGATGACACCTCAAACATGCCCCAGTTTTTTTCCCCCCACCAGATCGCCATCACACGCTCTCTGTTGGCCTCCAAACATATCCATCCCTCGTCGAAAAGTCCCTGGTGCGTGCCAAAGCCTTCCCTGGAATGTGCCCGCCTATGCTCCCGTCTCCACACACACATGTGTGGGTTGGGATTTATTTCCCAACGATATGCCCTCAGCAAGCTTGCTGCCACAGCGAAAGAGTCGGTGGGAGGTCTTCACTCTGTGCCAACCTCTGTGTCAATTTGGCACCGACTTCGTGAGTCAACTCAGTGTTCTGCGCTTCTGAGCCAAGGCCCCCAGTGGGGGCCGTACAAGGTTGCCTCTCCAACCCTTTTGTGACCCAGCCCCCTGATCCCAAACACCATTCCCATCCCGCCAAGAAGTGGGTCCAACCAGCACCCAACCATCTGGTAGCACAGACGGGCAGAGTGTGATTTGTGCAGAACACAGGTATTGTGCTCTGCTGTATATTGATTCGTTACCCCGTGTACCTCCCCCCCGATATCCGTGTTTTTGTCTTTTGTCGTCCTGTGCACCGTTGAGTTCTGCGTGTCCTGTGTCCGTCCGTATCTGTGTGTGGTGCACCCGCCCCTCCCGCACCCCCTTCCCCGAGTCTCCAGCCACCACCTGGGTCCAAGATAGAAAATTGTCCGGGTAAATTTATTATTTGCGCACGAGCAGTGTGCCGTGTCGTGTCGTGTCGCGGATCCCCTGCAGCGGGTGTTGTCCTGTGAAGATGCGGCTCTTTGTGTCGATGTTTCAAAAACACGCTGCGCGCGCCGCCCCCCGCTCCCACTGGCCCCTTCTGTGACAAGCGCACTTAACAAGATAATACCCGGATCAGAGGTGGCCTTCAACTTCGTTCATTTGATGAGTGCTGTTCACTGGTCGAGCTATTTTGAAGTTGACCTGCCTCGAGATGTCGGTGTGTCATGAAAACCCGAAGGCGCTCTTCAGTCATTCTATTCAAACGCCTTCGCATCTGTCATGTTCTGCAGCAGCAATCGCCAGAACAGACGCCTGTCCGGAATTTCCTTGAAACGACCTGCATCTTCAGAATGGTTGAGAATTTGCCTCATCGGGCCCCTCTTCGCCGCACGGTTGTTGAGTAGGATCAGAGGAAGCAACAACGCGTGGGAACTCAGCCCTCTTGAACTGCAGCTCGAAGGGATCTGCCCGTTCCGCTGTGGGAAAATGTTCTGTGGCTCCATTTGACAGCAAGCCGTGTTTTCGACACTCTTTGCATCATACCGCAGGAACCCGGAGGGGTTGGGGTGCATATTTCTTGGAGTTGTGCTCACAACGCAGGAAACTTTGCTATGCAGATCACGCAGGGCACACCCACACCCGCAGCAGGCGTGTGGGGTGTTCTCGCGATCGGCGAGCCCGGCCCCCACTCTGTGCCCCGCCTCGTCGTTTTGTTTTCCGGACCCGAGCGAGATCACCGAATCCCCACCCCATCCCGCTCTTTTTCCCACCACACACTTTATCAGCGTTATTTTTTTGCCCTACATTTTTTTACTTCAACACAGGACTCCTGTTCGGTGTCAAAAAATGGTCGCGGGACCTCGCTTTGGGAGGGGGGAAAAGGTCAAACATCCACAGCTGCGGGAGCGTGCTTCCTTCTGCCCGGCTATGCCATGCGCACAAGGAACAGCCCGCTATCCATTTTACGAGCAAAAACAAAGGTGGATAAGGTTCAAGAAATTGGTGTGTTGGAGACCACCCGGGACATCAGAACACCGAACTATTGGACAAAACACAAAACACCCCGGCGAAGAAAAACGACCTCGATGCTGTTGTGGAACAACGTCCCGGAATCAAGTCCGTTGCCCCTCCCGCCCTCCCACTACTCCCACCTTACTCTTCCGGTGAGGTCGCAGCCAAGTGTGATTCTTCCCTTTCTCATGTTCAGCTCGCCCCCCAAACAGGTCTTCAGTTGACAGACCACTTTCCACTTAGGCAACTGGCAGTCGGAACACGATTCCGCAGACGACACTGGGCCTATGATGCATGATGGGGCAACCCTGCTGCAGGCAGCTGCGGGAGGGTCTGTTGCCTGCGTGGAGCTGCTGCTGTCCCGAGGTGCCGACGTAGAGGCCGCCGGGAGCGACGGTGTGTCACCGCTGATGTACGCGGTCAATAGTGGGCATGTTGGTTGTGCCCGCCTCTTGCTGCAGGCAGGTGCCGATGTCAACGCAAAGAGTGCCAACGGCATCACCGCACTTTTCTCCGCTGTGCAGAAGGGGGATGTCGGGTGCGCGAGGCTTCTCGTGGATCACGGCGCACCACTTGATGTCGTGTGTTACGACATAGGCGCGGCGCCGCTGTTCATCGCTACCGTCGGAGGGCATGCCGCTTGTGTCGACCTGTTGCTCGAGGCAGGTGCCGATGCGTGTATCACCAACACAGGCGGCTTCAACGTAATCCACTTTGCTGCGCAGATGGGCCACACCGCCTGCCTGCAAGTGCTTCTCAGACACGGCATGCATCCGGATACGCGCGACCTCCACGGGAACACACCGCTCTTCCTAGCTGCCTTCAATGGACGCACTGAGTGTCTCGACATTTTGCTGCAGGGCGGTGCCGATCCTATCAAGGTGTGCCTAGAAGACGCAGGGCACACAGCCCTGCACACCGCTGCAGTGAGGGGCCATCTGGGGTGCCTGAAGGTGCTGCTTGCAAAGGGTGTATCAGTCGACATGTCCGCAACCAGCACTGGCATCACGCCTCAGTGCCTCGCTGCCCAGCAGGGCTGTGTTGAGTGCCTCGACTTTTTGCTGATCGCCGGTGCCGACCCCCACGCCGTCGTCTGCAGCCCCCTGCACGCCGCTGTGCAGGACGGGCGCAGCGAGTGTGCAAAGTTGTTGCTGGGCAGAGGCGTGGCAGTGGACACTCCGTTTGAGGGGGCCAGGCCACTGATCCTCGCGGCTCAAGAAGGGCACACTGCATGCGTGGAGATTTTGCTGCAGGCAGGTGCTGCTGTCAACGGCTGCGAGGTAGATGGAATCACAGCACTACACCGCGCTGCAAAGCAAGGACATGCCAAGTGCGCCAAGATGTTGCTGGACAACGGTGCTATCGCAGACACACCATGTGCCACTGGATACGTCCCGCTGCACCTTGCGGTCATCGGGGGTCACGAAGCGTGTGTCGCCCTTCTGCTTCAGGCAGGTGTTGACCCCAACCCTCGCGAACCCGCAACAGGCCATTCTACACGTATCTTGGCTGAGCACAGTGCGGACAGAGTGTGCCTCAAGCTGCTGCTGCAGTGCAAGCCTCTTGTTGCACGAATCCGTCGGGTCGGTGTCAAGGCCTTCCCGAAGCGCACCGCCAAGGTGCTGCAGAGCAGGCATCCCCAGGGTGTCGTGATGAGGTCTCGGAAGCGATTTGTTTGTTGACCGCGTGTGGGGACATCGCGCTGCTTTGTCGGAACTCACCCACTCCCTGTGATCGCTCTCTCGCCTTCGCACATGAGGAGGGTGTGAAAGCGGCGCCCCCAAGTGAGAGAGGGGCTGCAAAGAGAAGCCTTTGGCTGCCCAGACACAGCAAGAAAGAAGCCTGATCAACAAAGTGTATAGTGCACGTGCCCAACACCCCCTGCACCCCCCTCTCCCCATCATCCTCTCGCCGACTTCCGGCGCGTGATCTATTGCCACTTGCAACAACAAGTTTGGAACAGGTTGGAAGGGAGGGAGGGGGGTGGCCAACGGGAAAAACGAACACCACCATCAGGTCAACGCGTGGCGTTGGCCTGCTGGTGGTGAGCCCCTCCGCACGTCACATCTGCACTGAATGGAAAATCGATGGATCCCCCCCCATAAAAAAGCGGCGACCGCGTCACTCAGTTCCACTGGGTCGACGCTAACCAAGCCTCGACCAAGCGTCAACCCGTGGTGCCTATGTTGCGAGGCACTTGTCTGCATCTGGAACACAACACTACCGCCTGCAGGAGGCTGTGCCGAGGATGGAGGCGTTCCTTGTGGATGTTCCTACCGGGGAGCGCCACCGCGTCGACATCGGGGTCAACGACAAGGCAGGCAACGTGAAGATGCTCGCACACCAGGCGTTCTACCCTTCCGGGTTGTTGCATGACAGGTTGCCAGCAACGCGCATGCTCTGAAGTCAGCGCACAAACCCCTGAAGACTGATCGGGACTTCATCCTTCAGGTCAAAGAGCGGAACCCAGCTGTCTGTTGCGGGCTGTCTGGTGCCCGATGACGAGCCACTGTGCGGCATCCCAGGCGTGGAGGAGGGGTGCACCATCGAGGTGACAGACCAGCATCTTCTCGACGCGCTGCACAGCGGGGAGAAGCAAGTGTGGGAGGTCCCGTTGTACCTCACAGACCCGGGGCAGTGCTTAGGGCTGTCCGTGCCCGGCACTCGGTCTTCGTCGACGCACATCATTCTGCGAAGATGGACCGCAAGATTGTCCTTGCGGCTGTGCGTGGGTGCCCCTGCAACTTAGAATATGCAGATGATTCCATGAAGGCTGACAGGGAAGTTGCGTTGGCTGTGCGGCGCCGTTGCTGGTGGGGATGTGCGTGCAGGGGGCGGGGCGACTGCGACCCGTGGAGGCATGTCCACGACTCCCTGAAGGCTGACCCAGACTTCATGCTTGCGGCGATGGCAGTAGACCCCTACGCCTTCACCTGCACACGACTCCCTGAACGCTGACCCAGACTTCATGCTTGCGGTGGTGGCAGTAGACCCCTACGCCTTCACCCGTGCACACGACTCCCTGAAGGCTGACCCAGACTTCATGCTTGCGGCGGTGGCAGTAGACCCCTTCGCCTTCAACTGTGCACACGACTCCCTGAAGGCTGACCGCGAGTTTATTCTTGCGGCCATTCGGACGCATCCCCGCTGTTTCTGGTATCTGTGCTCTCTGGATGCATCACTAATGGCTGACCGGGACATCATTCTTGCAGCCGTGCAAGCTGGGTGCTCTGGTGCGTTGCATGAGGCAGACCACTCCCTTCTGGGTGACCCAGACTTCCTCCTTGCGGCTCTGGAAGCTGGGTGCCCCTGCTATGATGTGTTCGAGTGCGCACACGAACCCCTGAAGAGCGACCGCGACTTTGTTCTTGCGTCCCTTCGGGTGTATCTATCCCTCATGGGGGCTGGGCGAGAGGCGGGTGAAAGACACAGGGGGACGGCCGTGCCAAGATACGACCACCCCTTCTACTTAGCGCACGCCTCATTGAGGGAGGACAGCGAGTTTCTTCGCGCAGCTGCCGCGTTGGATCAAGGTTTCCTGAATCACACCCACCGGTGTCACCCACGCATACACGTAACGATCCAGAAGGCTGTGGCAAGTGACCCGTCTCTGTTCGCCATGAAGCACAACTACATGGAGGCTCGGAAGTCGACGTTCTTCAAAGTAGTTCAGAAGTTTCCCCATGTCCTGAAGTACGCACCTGAGCCCTGGAAGCGGGACCGCCAAATAGTGCATGTGGCTGTGAAGGCGAACGCTGCCTCGTTGAAATATGCACATCAATCCCTGAAGGCTGACACGGACATCGTCTTCGCCGCTGTGCAATCAGACCCCAGTGCCTTGAAGTACGCTGACGAAACCCTCGTGACGAACAAGAGCGTTGTGCTGAGCATTCTGCAGAAGATCCCCGGCATCTTCCCGCATGTGCACGAATCCCTGCAAACCGACAGGGATGTTGTGCTTGCGGTTGTCCAAAAATCTCCCTGTCTGCTGAGGCACGTGCACAAGTCGCTGACAGCGGACCGCGAATTTATGCATGTTGTGATGCAAACCCCGCGTGCTTCGAAATATGTTGGCAGAACCCTGCAGCCCACCGGGAACCCGTTCCTGGTTCTGGTCTGTTGAGATGAACCGGAGCGAACTGAAAAGTGAAGGGGTTCGGAGGCGTTGGGCGACTTGCTCCCCATGAAGCTGTGAGCTGTGTCTTGTTGCGGCCACCTTAGGGCCGTGTTTCAGTTCCACGATAGCCACACAAGTGGGAGCGCTGCGGTCCACATGCAGGCCCTCGCCAAGCCCTGAGCTAACCACACGCTTGTGCGGGCAGTGTCTTCCCTTGTTGTCACGTGGCCATCCTTCTTTCCCGCTTGTCTTCCTTGTCTTGAACAGACGACATACCTATCCCTGCCACGACGGCATTGTCGCGTTCACCCCGTGATGTGTTTCCAGGACAGGCCTGAGACACCTCCACACAGCCTCTTCTGCCATCCGTGTCGTCAGAGCCCGTCGGGCTGGAGTGCTGCGGCTTTGTCTTATAATCCGCACGGTGCACGCCTGCTGCCCAGGAGGAGACTCCACCGGTGCAGGGTCCGACGGCACCCAACCTCTCGCCCAGCCCACGGCCTGGATGTCGGGCGAAACAAGAGCACCGATGAAGTTTCAACATGTCACTTGTGTTGATTTGTGTCAACACATACAGACCTCCGAATTCATGCGTGCACATTCAGTAAACTTGTACGATGCGACGAGGGAGTGAAGGGAGGACAAGAGAAGACGACTTCCCTGCGTGTGCTTGTGTTTCTACCACTTGCAGCAACAGTTTCTTGCAAGGTTGGAAGAACAAACACCACCCTTCGGCAGGCCAACGAGTGGTGTTTTGCTCCCTGCCTTCGCCCCTCCGTACGTCAGCTTTTGCACTGAACGGTGCCTAATGCAACGGAAAAGCGGTGGCTGAGCTGCCCCCTATCTCCCACGAGGCGCCTTTTTTGATATTGTGTTTTATGTCTTATGTCCGACTGAAGACTCCCAACATATCGCACCACACACCACACGACACCACGGAGCAGGTTTTGTGCCTACCACAAGGAGAAGACACACCCGCCCACACTACACAAATGTCGTTCGCAAAGTCACTGGTGGCGGTGGTGCTGTGCGCCGTGTCGGTGCAGGGCAGCTGCCCGGCCAACGCGACTGCCGTGGCGCCCTTCAACCTGCAGAACTACCTCGGGGTGTGGTACCAGATTGCGGACACGGCGAAGTTCAACGACCGGAGGGAGAAGGGGCTTGACTGTGTGTACGCCAACTACACCCTGGAGGACGCGTCCACGGTGCGTGTGGAGAACAACGGGTTCCGCAACGGTGTGCTGGACAAGGCTGTGGGGAAGGCGAAGCAGGTTGTGCCGAACACGGGTGCGCTCAAGGTCTCCTTCTTCGGGCCCTTCTACGGGCCGTACACCATCATCAACCTGCAGAGCGACTCGAAGGGCGACTACGCGCTGTCGCTGGTGTACTCCTGCTCCGAGACCTTCGGGGTGAAGGAGGAGGACCTGTGGATCCTGTCGCGCACGCGCGAGATCAGCGAGGCGTCCTACCAGGGCCTGCAGACCTTCGCCGGGCAGGTGGGGATCGACCTTGCAGCCCTGGGCCTCGTCAAGACGAAGCAGACGGGGTGCGCCCCGCTGCGCAGCCAGTAATCACGCGTTTGCAGGGCACGCACGCCGCCTTCTTCCCACACACAACGATGTCCCCAACGAGTAGCCTTGTATACCGTCATCCCCATCGGATGCAGGGCTCGCTTCTGCTCAGGTGAGACGGTCTTCCGTGCAACCTCTGTGCAGAGTTGGGCCAGCAGTGTGCAGCTTTGTGTTCTGCAGTCTGCTGCCTGTTTTGTCTCTTTGTTATGTGAATTGAACGTTTCGCTTCTACCAGGCTGGTCCAGGTGCGCACTGCTGCGCTGTGTGCCGCACCTCGGTGCTGTGCCGCGTGGCGTGTGCATGTGGATGTGCCTTTGCGTGGGCTGTGCGTGCCTTGCTGTGTGGCAGCCGGACAGACACAAGACCCGCCTGCCAAAGGAAGCCAAAGGGAGGCGGTGACGGCACGTGTGCCCCACCCTCCCTCGGAGACCAGGACAGGCGGCGCTTGTG
Organism: Rhynchopus euleeides; assembly: GCA_963210315.1. NCBI lineage: Eukaryota > Euglenozoa > Diplonemea > Diplonemida > Diplonemidae > Rhynchopus > Rhynchopus euleeides. The sequence continues at coordinate 2,048,751 of OY723269.1, forward strand.
TGCCGCTGCCGAGACACAGGCACCCGTTGCAGCCGCGACATCCCATTTGCTGTTTCCTCTTTCACACGTGTGCTGCTTCACCGCAGAGCGATGCTTTTGTGGCATTTGCCAGACCCAACAGCTTCATGCCGGGCCTCACAGCTCACAACCCCCCAACCCCACCCCCACACCCCTTGCTCCTCCTCTTGTATTCATCCACTTTGTAACGCGACAATGCAAGTTTGCACCAATCGGGTTGTCCCCACGCTACAGCCCGTTTGCCGTGTCTGTGTGTTGCTGCACCACAGGCAAGCCACCATTTCCCCACACTGCAGGCACCGGCTGAGGTGAGATGGAAGCATTTCTGGTGGAGGCCACCACCGGGGAGCAGCATGCAGTGGACATCGGTGTCGACGACCTCGCAGAGGCGGTGAAGAGTGTCGCACACGCGGTGTTCTGCTTCCCTCCCGATTCGGAGCCATCCGACCTGCAGCTGCTGTTCGAGGGCGAGGTGCTGTGTGATGAGGAACCGCTGAGCAGCGCAGGTGTGCACGGCGGGTGCGACATCGTCGTGGAACTGACGCCCCACCGCTTCGTGGATGCGCTGCGCGTGGGAACGACAGCACTGCGGGACGTGCCTTTGTGGGTGCGTGCACAGCACAGCGCCGTCCTCGTTGCTGTTGATGTGGATCCGCGCGCCTTCCAGTTTGCACACGAGTCGTTGCAGGCTGACAGGACCATCGCGCTTGCGGCAGCCAAGGCCAGTCCGCATGTGATGCCGTACCTGCCCAAACCCCTGAAGGCTGACAGGGAGATTGTTCTCGAGGCGGTTGCCAGCAACGCGCATGCTCTGAAGTCAGCGCACAAACCCCTGAAGGCTGATCGGGACTTCATCCTTCAGGTCAAAGAGCGGAACCCGGAGGCCTTGCAATACGCACACAGCTCCCTGCTGGAGGACAGAGACATCCTCCTCGGGGCTATGCAGCAGTGCCCAATCCTCTGGGAAGTCGCCCCCTCCCACCTCAGAAGCGATCCCGAAATCGCTCTTGCTGGTGCACGCAAATGTCCTGAAGCGCTGTGCTGTGTTGATGCTGCTGCTTCACCGGAGTTGGTGTGGAGGGCACTGAAGGCGCATCCCAATGCACTGCAGTACATGGATTCCTCTGTTCAGCAGACGAAGGAGTACGTCCTTGCTGCTGTGAGGGGCAACCCGACAATGTGGTACTATGCCTCCCACGACGTTCAGGCTGACAGGGATGTTGCCCTCGCCGCCCTCCAAAGCGACACGGACGTGCGCTTGGACCTGGAGGAGTTGCTGCTGCCCCCACTGCACCAGGACAGGGAGGTGATGCTGGCAGCTGTGCGCAAAGACCCCGAAACACTGCCCCTGGCAAGCGAGTGCCTCCAGTGTAGCCAGAGATTCCTCGCGGACGCGATCGATCTGAACCCTGCTGCCTTGCGGTACTGCCGCAACATTGGTTTTTCGACTCGGCATTCATCGTGTCTGTGATGAAGAGGACCCCCCTTGCGTTGGAGTATGTCACCCCGCAGTTTGCGGACAACAGAGAGCTCAATCTTCTGGCGGTTTCTCAGGACCCTGCCGCCTTCCAGTATGTGCATGCCTCCCTGAAGGACGACCGTGAGATTGTGGCTGCAGCAGGAGCACGCTAGTCTCAGGCCGTGGAAGCGGGGTTTGATAACAGCCGTGACATGACAGAAATCAGGCAGTTAGTCTTGGAAATGAGCTCTGCACACTTTCAAGGCCATAATACCTTCAGGTGCATGCAGGAGGCTGACAACAAAAAGTAGTCCGGAACTGTTCTCCCACAGTTGCTGGACAGGGTGTCCATAATAAAGCGAAAGGAGTACGATTTTTTGCCCAAACAAGCTTGCTTGTCACAGCGAAAGAGTCAGTGGGAGCGTACCCGCGCGCAGTGTGTTTTGAGTGAGCAACACAAAACCACTTTTATCACAGCAACGCCCTTCACAGGGGCCACAACACACTGCCGCTCGTGCGCACAAACAAAAAATACCGCTCGTGCGCTTGCCTGCGGCCAGGTCGGTCTTGTTGCCAGAGACCGTCCGCTGGTCGCCTCCGTCCGGACTGATTGGTTCCGACCCGACCGGCTAGCGTGTGTTCCCCGGCCGCCACCGACTTCCCATCCGGTGTGGGTCACTGTCGACGGCTGCGGGTGACCTGCCTCGCTGAGGGCCTCGCCTGCCCCTCCCTTGGGGGTCGATCAAGGCCAGCTTCGGCTTGGCTGAGTGTGTCGGCGCACCTGTCTCTGCTCTGAGTATGGGAGTGGGAATCAGTGCCCGCCGCCTCCTCCACTGGCGACCCTCCTCCATCATGGAAGGTCCTACCTGCCCCGATCATCCCCTATCCTGTGCCTTCCCTAAACACCAAGACCCCCGCCGCAAAAAATATCGAGGAGCGGCTGCTCGCCGCGTTGATATCCGTTCCCTCCGGGAGGAACGAAAAGGGCGGGCCGCCGTCATGCCCCTGATACCTCTTCCGGCTGAGGCGGGCGTCAAGGTCGTCGTGCCGTTGGCCTGCAGCCAGAGAAGGGGTCGTTCCGTCGCGCCCCATCCCCACACTCAGCTCGCAACCCACTCCCCGCCGCACAAGCAGCGGAGGGGTGTCACTCGACAGGAGGATAACGAAGCCGTGGTGCTTCCCCCCCTCCTCCTGTGTACCAGGCCACTGACAGGCATCCACACCCTTCCTTTGTGCATTGATTCACCTCGGGCAGCTTGTCTGGTGTGGTGACTATAGAAAGGACAAACGTTACAAAAATGGGCTGGGAAACAGCTTGTGTTCTCACTCCCGACAAACAAACCCTCCCGGGCAGTTGTTGCCCTCCCCACAGCTGAGGCTGCTTCCCCTGCCCACGAGGACGCGGACTTTCCCCCCACCCCAGGCAGTCGCTGTCCTCCTCACAGCCGAGGTTTTTTCCCCAAGATCCCGAGCACGTAGCTTCACCTCCTCCACCCCGGGCAGTCGTTGTCCTCCTCACAGCTCAGGCTGTTCCCCCAAGACCACGAGAAAGTGGCACCCCCCTCCCGGGCAGTAGTTGCCTTTCTCACAGCTCAGGCTTAAACGGAAAAAACACCCTGAAAAATGGGGCCTTGTTTTCGGGGGTGTTTTTTTATGCACACAACACACCCATGTGGTAAGGGAAATACTACGGAGACGCGATGGACTCGGGACTGACACTGGCCTCTTGCTCATGTTTACTTCTATTCCGTGCTCCACCTGCTCCACCTCATCCGACACTTCAGGCATATCAGAATCACGTGTGTTTGCAGACAATATCAACAGGAGACTTTGACGGACAACAGGTAAGGGGCGATCCACACGGTGGAAGCGTCCAATGCACCTCTCACAGTACAGAGGCCAGAAGGATCCCGTAGTATTTCCATCTGGGACCCCCTGTGTGCACATTCTACATTTCTATCGGTTGAAATCGGGTACAACGGAGCTCCCTGGGCTGTTCTCAAACCCTGATCTCACTGCGCTGTCATATTTTCACACCCTAGGTGCGACCATCTTTGCCCCCCCCCCCCCTCCCCCCAGGCATGTCGCTAAGCGTCGACCGTCGACCCAGTGGTGTTGGGTTTCCACCCCCCCCCCCATAAAAAAGCGGCGACCGCGTCGACCCAGTTCCACTGGGTCGACGCTAACCAAGCCTCGACCAAGCGTCAACCCGTGGTGCCTATGTTGCAGGCGTGTCTGTATGGTTCGATCCTGGACGGTTGCCGTGTGTGTTTATTCCTGTGTGGACGAGCATAACAAAGCAATTGAATGGTTGCGTTGTGTGTTATTCCTCGTTGCACGAAATCAGGGGGTGAACGCCCGATAATCGACATTCTGAAAAAGAAACTACAGGCACGCATCGATGCATCGCCAGGCACCACCGGATGGAGGGTGGTGTCCTGCTCAGTGAAGGAGTTGAGGTGTCAGTGTCACGAGAAGAGCATCAAAGCCACGTGAGCTGCAAACCGAGTCAGGCGAGGAGTTGTGCCGGTGTTCCCCTGCCCCCCCCCTCCAGATGGTGCAGGCGAGTCGCTTTGGCTTGGGTGTATCCGTGCAGTGTAATCCGTGTAAAAACGTTCCCCCACCGAGACGGATACACCCTTTGCTGTGTTTCCTCCTTGACGCTTCCTCCGCAACCCTTGCCACACAAGGCAACACCTTTTCCCCGTTCCTCTCTTTGCTCTTTGCCCCCCTTCCCTGACTCCCCATAGGCTTTTTTGGTTTTCCTCCAGCACCCGAGGAGGCGAGGCGCGAGCGGGAGAGGCTTCCGGGCCAGAGACCCTCCAGAGGATATATATCAACCAAAATCTGAAAAACCGTATACTTTAGTCGTTTACTTGGGCAGCAGCAATTTGTACATTTTTTTGACAATTTTGAGTTGTGACCCCACCGTGAATTCCGCGGTATACCTAGCAGTCAATTCCGCCCTGTTTCGAGTTCCGGAAATGCAGTCTGTTGGGTTCAAATTGGGATGCGGATGCGCATCCCAGTTTGACTGGTGAGGTTGGCCGGGAAATTTTTTTTTAAAAAATCTCGGAAAGCTATGGTAGCAACGGAATCAAATGCGGCCAGAATCGGGGAAAAAGGTGTAGTGGAAGACAATTTACTCCCAGATGCAGTTCTCACCCCCCTTGGTAGGCTTTTGTACAGTGCTTTTTTTGCTTCTTATTGCCTGCGAATCCACCACCTTCCATGCACAGGAAAACTCATCTGAATCATGTGAAACACAAACATGGCCTGCTTCAAATGCAAGAGTTCACGGAATGTCACCAACATCACCCTGCTTCCCCGGGCAGTGCAGAATGGCCTGAAGGCCCCCCACCCAGTGGTCTCGCTGGGGGTCGGGCAAACCAAAAAAGAGGTAGGGCACAGGGTGGGCCGAGCTCGCTCCGCAGGGGAAAAAGTGCAGCCCAACCCCACTCCGATTTCCCGCAGTATGATGCAAACAGGGCCACAGAACGTTTTCCCCCCAATTCGAAAGGCATCGGATGCTGCCGCCTTAGATCGTCCTGCTGGACCAAAAATCAGTAGTCAGGGGGTCTTGGGTTGCCATTGAGCACTTGCAAAACTGCAATCCCGAGTAACTTTGCCAGCGCGCCGTGTTCAGGAACGGCAGCAAAGCTAACAGGCTACAGGGGGGTCTGGGGGGCGGAGCCCCCCAGCCGCCGGAGGCCACGGTAGTGAACATCCTAAAATCCCTCGAAGGCTAATCCCCACACCGGTTGGTGCTGTTGCACATTCCAGGCGGGGATGATCCTTCGCTTGACCTGATGAGTGCCTGACGGTGCGCTTCGATGAGCACCACCAAGCCCCCAGCACCTGGTACACCTGCTCATGATGGCGTTGGGTTTTCATACGCTGCGCGTGAAAACTCGGCTACAAGGCCGAACCCGAAAGCCCCAAAATCTGACCCATCCGCAAAATTCGACGGGGAAAATATTGAGGTAGGGCCAAGGTAGGGCCGAGGTAGGGCCATGCCACCCCTGGCGGCCCACCCTCCCCAAAAATTACAGAAAAAGCCCACCTACCTCTGCTACCAGGTCCTGGGCACGACCTTAAACTACCTAAGACCTAGGGAAGTCGTAAAACTCAACCCCACACCCCGAGGGCTCCCCCAGGCTGGTCCGCCTGGGCAACGGGGTCCCAGTGCATAGCACGGAGCACTGGGACAAAAGAGGGTCCGCCTTTTTCCGTCAACTCTGACATGGGGAGGGACAGCTGGAGCCACTGGCGGGGTGCTGTGTTGACTTCAGGGGGCTCCCAACGTGCTTCGGCACACCGGGTTCTTGGCCTGCGGCGGCATGGTAGTCGGTCAGAGAGGCCAGCGCTTGGTCGGGGACTACTCAGAGAGGGCGTGTGCGGACTTCAGGGGGCTCCCAACGTGCATCTGCACACCGGGTTCTTGGCCTGCGGACGTAGATTGCCTAAAGGTTTAGAAACCGGCCGAGCCCGTGGGGGTGACGAACGTACTGCCGGCCCGGGATTGTCAAGGTTCTTTCCCCAGATGGCTCACCAGTACCACCAAACCACACGGAGAGCAAAACCGCCGGGGAGGGGGTGGGGGAAGGTGGGAAGGGCGGCATGCCGAACTACAGCAAGGATGGCCAACAATGCGATCACTGCAAACAAGGCATGGGACACAAGAGGGAAAAAAAAACGCCCCGACCTCCGCATGGAGGGACTCACCCGCTTAGGGGAAACCACCATCCGCCGACTCCGGGCCGACCACCACCGCCTGGTCTACGACCACGACATCCCGGGCACGGCACAACCACCTTGCCAACCCTGCCTGAAGCATGCGCCGGGCCACCCCCCGCCTGGGGTCTCACTGAAGCACCTCTTCTTCGGCTGCCCCGCGACAGCGTCGGCCCGACACCACCTCACAGCCACAAACGTGCACAACCTGCTGTTGCACAACTGCAAGGAGGCACTGCGCTACCTGGCCGAGGCAGGGGTAACGGAGCACGGCGAGAAGGACTACCTGAACGCGTGAACCAAATAACATCATCAGAGAACAAGGGCTTCGGCCCGACCCCCCAGCACCCCCCCCCCATCCCAGCCCCACGTCACTTTCCACAGGCCGCCAGGCGCGTCAGCGTCGGCGACCGCCCGCCCCCAGTCTGAGAGGCATCAGCCGAATCTCGGTGGAGGCGGGCACAAAACAAAAGGGAGAGTCGTCACTGTGCATATCAGCACGGTCCCGCCCTCTGTGCCAGACCAACACACCACCAAAGGAAAAGAGGAAGAGGCGACGTAAGGCAATGCCTCCGTGCGGCCAGGAGAACACGAAATAGCGACCCCCTCAACGGGGAATGCTACGAGCACGGCCAAAAATCGTTCAAATCGTTCAAAAGGGAGGTGGGGCCGCGGCCCCCCCTGCCAGCCCTGGCACGAGATCACTGCCCCCACCTCTCCCCTGACTTTCTCAATTGCTCCAGGATTTCGGCTATTTTCGGCTATTTTTGTGTACTTTGGGACCCCGTGTAGGAGGCCTTATACACCGCAAAAGTCACCGATTTTTTTTCCTGGGAAGGTTCTCACTAAAACTACACAGGAATCACATTTTTGGGCCGGAAATTTTTTGTTTCCGGCCCGGACGCCTCCCTGAGACGGACCCATTTTTGGGTCGATTTTTGGGGGGATTTTCCTTAGGAAAGTTGGTTATAGTGGTTGGGCAGCAGTAAATTGGACTGTACTCCACTAAATTCACCGATTTTTTTTATGGTGTAATTGGGGCTGTCAGGCCTGTTGAAATTCGCATATGCAGCAAAAATTCACAAAAATGCGCAAAAATTCGTCGTCAGCTGATTGAGGGTGTGATATGAGGGTTCTATCCAACAAGGATATCAAGGCGGCACTTTCAAAGTCCTGCCAAGGACAGCGCCACGTGGGTGTGTGCTTCTGATATATGTTATGTCATCATGTGAACCCTCCCCAGCGTGTGCCAACATCCCTGACACGCTCACGAAAAGCATGACACGGAGAAAACAGGTGCCGAAACAACCTGCCGAGCACACGGGTGGTGCCACGTTGATCCACGCAGCGATCTCCCATGACAGGAAGCCTTGTCGCCACGGCAGAGTCGCCGCAGACTGTGGGAGAGGTGTCGCCAGTCACCTTGAGGTTGCAGTGTGTCATCAGGCTAAGACCCGTGCCCTCTTCACCTCCCCTGTTAGGTTGCTCCCATATCGTTGCCTGCTTTGGGGCCTGAAGGACATAGGGGTCCAGCAGGCACTTGAGCATCGCAAGGCATGAGTGGCTGTTTCAAACTCCTGGTGCAAGCACCCGTCATGGTCTGGGGAAGCCCTCCCAGGTAGTTTAACGTCTTGCCCAGGACCTCACAGAGAGTCCACAAAAATTTACAAAAATTCACAAACGTTTAGTGTGAGTTTTTGTGCACGTTTGCGAAAATTTGCGAAATTTGCGAAAATTTGCGCAAGTTTGTGAAAGTTTGTGAAGCGTTTGTGAAAGTTTGTGAACCGTTTGTGAAAGTTTGTGAACTCGCAAAATTTACCGGATTTTTTTCTGGGGGGGCGGGGGGGTCCGGGTCACCGGGGCCAACCCGAGTCCGGTGGTTCAGGGCATCTGCCCTGGAGGCATCATCACTTGGAGCATTATGTTGGGGAGACAGGGGGGGGTGTGGGGTGAACGTGGCAGTGGGAGGGGTGGGGGTGGGGGTGGGTGGGGCTGCTTGGCATCTCGAGTTATTCTTTTGCACGCTCCTCGTTCATGATTCCCGTCATCATAGCATCCTTGTCCCCCCCCCCCCTCCCACCACGTAGGAAGGAGGTCGACTCAAGCTGTGGTTCCTTTTCTCAGAAATAAGTCCCCCTCACAGACGACCCTTCACTGATCTACTCCGGGGGGGGGGGGTGATAAGTAAGTTTAAAGACAAATGCTGTTCGGGGGGGGTGTTCGGTAGAAGGAACCACAGCTTGAGTCGACCTCCTTCCTACTTGGTGGGGGGGGGTAAGGATGCTATGATGACGGGAATCATGAACGAGGAGCGTGCAAAAGAATAACTCGAGATGCCAAGCAGCCCCACCCACCCACGCCTCCCACTGCCACGTTCACCCCCCCCACCCCCCCCTGTCTCCCCAACATGATGCTCCAAGAGATGTTGCCTCCGGGTAAGTGAGCTTTCGAGCACGCAGTGTCATTGGAAACCACTTCGTTTCACTACTCAGTACACCCTCTCAGATTCCTCATGTCGGCAACATTCAACTCAGAAGCAACTCCATCCGCGTCGCGCCGTGGCGTTGGGCGGAGCCCAACGCCACGGCGACCCAAGCCCACAGGCACTACAAAAATTCGCAAAAAATCGCAAAAAATCACAAAAATTCGCAAATGAGTTTGTGAACGTTTTGTGAAAGTTTGTGAAAGTTTGCGAAAGTTTGCGAAAATTTGCGAAAGTATGCGAAAGTTTGTGAGCGGGCCCGGTTCCTCACGGTATGGTCCTTCGGGGCCAGGCTGCGATGCCAGCACGCTAACCCAAATTGCAATACGAAAGTATGCGAAAGTTTGTGAAGCGTTTGTGAAAATTTGTGAAACGTTTGTAAAGAAGAAGGGGAACGGTGAACTGACGGCGAAGGTGTCGGAAATGGACGCCATCCTCATGGAAGCCTGGGCGCCCATCCACCGGATGTACACGGGCGACAGGGCGGAGCCGGAGTTTGCGCCTTTCGCACGGGAGTACGACGGGCTGTTCGAGAAGCACCCTATGCAGGTGGAAGACGTCAGCGGCTCCGACTTGCTGGAGATGCTGAAGCGGAGGAAAAAGAAGTCTGCTGCGTGTGGTGTCGACGGCTGGCGCATGGACGAGCTGCAGCGGCTGCCCCTCCCTCTCATGGACGGGTTTGCTGCCTTCTTCAACCTGGTGGAACGGACGGGGAAATGGCCGAAGGGGCTGCTCACGGCCCTGGTGTCGCTGATCCCGAAGAGCGAAGACCTCTCGCCTACGAACCTCCGGCCTATCACGGTCACCAGTGCGGTCTACCGCCTGTGGGCGTGCCGCCGTCTCATCGACATAATGAAGTGGCAGGAGACGTGGGCCCTGGACACGCAGCACGGCTTCCGCCAGGGGCATAGGTGCGAGGATGTCCTTAACGAACTGACGACTCTGATTGAGGAGACCCTCCTGGATGATTCCAAACAGCTGTACCTGCTGGCCCTGGACTTCCAGAAGTGCTTCGACCGGGTACCCCAGAAGCTCGTCTTGGAGCTGGCGGAGGCCATGGGGCTGCACCAGCGCATCCTGCGCCCCCTCAAAACGATGTACAGTGGGCTGAAGAGACGCTTCAAGCTGCCCTTAGGTGTTGGCGGGCGCTTCGAGGTGACCAACGGGATCCTGCAGGGCTGCCCTATATCGGTCATCCTGATTAACGCCCTCCTCTCGGTCATGTTTAAGGCCGTCGACGTGCGCGTGCCATCAGTGTCTTCGCAGTCCTTCGCCGACGATGGGACGCTTGTATCTCAGGAGGATGAGGCGTCGGTGCAGCAGGCTGTCGATGTCGTGGTAGGCTTCTGCAACATCACCGGCATGGCCCTCAACGTCAAGAAGACGGTGGCGATGGGGATCCCGAGGGGCTCGTCGGGTTTCAGGAGACAACACCCATACGTAGGACAGGTGCGTGTTCAGGACAACATCCTCCCGACGGAGACAGCGTCGAAGATCCTCGGTGCAAAGGCCTGCGTCTCTGACAAGGTGCAGGTGCGCCGCAACGACGCGCGACTCGAGAGCCATAAACCCCTGCTCATGCGACTTCCGACCTCTCCGCTGAGCACACGACAACGGGCGGAAATTGTGGCGTCTAATGTCGTGTCGAGCACGGTGTCGGGCGGAGCGTTTGCCCCTCTGTCGAAGACGGCGACGCAGCGTCTTCGAAGCCGCCTAACAACAGGCATCCTCGGCGTCAAGCACCCCTCCCGCAGTGTAGGCGCGATGCTCACCATCCTGCACAAAGCCCACCGTGTAGATCCGGCGATAGCCAACTCTTACCGGATCCTGTGCAATCTCTTCGACACGTGTGTGCGCATCCCACACATGGTGGACAGGATGAACCGAATCGCTGTGCTGTACGAGGAACACCCGACCCTGTCCTCTGCTGACGCCCTCGGCCCTGTGGGCATCGCGATCTCGGTCGCCCTCCCTGCTGCTGGACTAGAGTGGGGCGACGACATCCGTGACTGTGCCATCGGGGATATGTGCCTCGCTGGTGCACCACGGTCCTCCCGGAACCATGCGCTGCGCGACAATCTGCGGCGGCAGGGCTGGAAGGCGCTGGCGAAGCACCGTCCTTCCTTCTCGGGGATCGAAAACGGTGTGGACTACGACAGGACGAACGCGCTCCGCCTGGAGACGAAGGACGGGAACCTCTCGCGGGCGCTGACGGTGGTGCTTGCTGGTGGTGTCTTCTTCGCGACACGATGGGGGCGCAACGGCGCCTACGTCTCTGGTGGCAGACGTGCGACGACAGACGAGACGTCGGACTCCTCATCCCATGCCCCATCTCCCTCACCGGCTGCTGACGCGGCTATGGAAGGGGACGAAGAGGATGAAGAAGCTGAGGAAGAGGAGGAGTGCGAGTACGAAGAGGAGGAGGACGAGGAGCAGGGAGACGCCGATCTGCTCGGTTCTCAGGATTCCTTCGACTGGGATATCGTGTCCGATCCGGCGGCTGAAGAGGCAGACGTACGGGACCCCAAGCTGTGTGTACACTGCGATGGTGCGGACAGTGACACGCCCGATCACCTTTGGTGGGCGTGCAGTGCGTTTGACTCCGTCAGGTCTCAACCTCAGTACGAACCCCTGCTGCAGCTGGACCGCTCAGGGTGGCCCCCGTGCCTTGCGAGATACGGCGTGGTGCCAGAGGGATTCCAGGTAGACGAGACCTTGCTGCACACGCTGATGGGGCGCATCGTGCTGAAGCGGTGGGAGCTCGAGGCGAAGATGCGGCGCGCTGGACCCCTCGTGCACCCCTGGACGGCTGCTCTCTCCTGGCCGGCAGAGGCTTTTGACTTCGACGTATCCAGTATCCCAGAGAAGCCAGCAGCGCGGCTGTGGCCGTATAGCGCTGCGTCTCTCAGGGCGATACTTGCGTGGCTCGCAGCGCTCCAATGGACGAAGCAAGGCACGGTGTCGAACATCGAGCTCGCCCTTGACTTCGAAATCTTCACAGGGAAGGCGTTACAGCCCTCGGAGCGCTCGGCACGAACCTCCAACCCCGCGATGGCCGAGCGTGGCAACCTCCTCTGGACGATGATGGGCTGCCTGAAGAGGCTATGCGACCAGCTAAGCCTTCCTACCCCGTGGCCTGCGCGACGCGAGGACCGGGTCGGCTCCCTCTGCTCGGTAGGCGCTGGAGAGGTCTGGGGCGGGATGACACCCCGGCCCGTGTTCGCAGGTGGCGCAGAGACGATCGCGGCGTTAGAGGCGAGTGCAGAACAGGCATGTGCGGCCGCAGGCGTCGATGCAGACGGCAATATCGTGAGGTGGGGAACAAACGTGTTCCCAGACTACACTGGGATCCCCCGGACCCAGAGACCTCTCTTTGTGTCGATGCGTTGCGGCTACAAACAAACCAACAAGCCCCTCCATCACTACAAAGAGCAGTTTTCTGAACCCTAGCGTTGTCCCAGCTAGCTTGTGTTTCCCTTTTGGGCTTTTTCTTTGAGTTTTTCTTTACTCGATCGTTTCCTGTGACACTCTGTGTTTCAGCATTCATTGCAATGTGTAATGTGCAACTTCCACTTCAGGTTCCTTGCACATAACACAAAAGCGGTTGGCGGCTATCAACCATATGCTATTGAAGCAACCAAGCCCCCCGTTTTTGGAGTTATGTACGAGCAATCTGTCACCAGTGTGGTCCTCGCTGGCTAAGTGGATGTCCAGAGGCTGTGCCATTTTTGGCGTGTCGTTTGATGTGTGTGATCTTTTCATGTGTGTTTCTTTCACTTTCTTCTTTTCGTTTCTTGTCTTGCTTGTCTCTTGTACCTTGTATTCTGTACCAACTAGCCCAGACAAACAACAGCTGCAAAGATTCTCGGTCCGGATGTCTCCCCTCGAATGAATACCCCTGCTTCCCCTACCCCGCGTAAGATGGGTGCAGAGCACGTTACGCTTGATGCGGATGAATCGTCGGGCTCCCAGCCTGATGATGCTCGTCTCGCTCCACCAGCAGATACAGCACCGCCTCCGGCGCCCTCTCCGGCTCCGGAGCTCGTGCTGCACACAGACCTGCTGGACGGGCTACAGACCCCGCAGTCGGGCTCGCCGCCCCTCCCAGAGAGCGCCACGCAACGGAGATCTCCGAGCCCTTGCGTGGGGCGCCGCCTTCCTTTCTCTCCCTCTCTCCCCTCTGAGTCCTCGGTGCCCCGCGCGCAGAAGCGGGTAGCACCCATACAGGAGACAGGCGAATCTGCCCTGGGGCAACGCTCCTTTAACAACAGAAGAGTAGAACCTCAACCCCCCGTGTCCCCTGGTTCACCGATTTCAGCGTCAAGCCTTCGGCCTGACAAGGATAGTATCATGTCCCCATCAGAACTTGCTTCCCCCCTTCCTCTCTCGCCTGCACCTTCCCTTGTTGTGGATGACTCGCCGGGCTTTCAGCCCGTCGACACTCGGCTTAGTCCCCCATCAGACACTGTGTCACCCCCACCACCCTCTCCATGTCAGGAGCCCCTAGTGCCTTTAGACACTGCAACCCCCTCTCTTCCCGACTGGCAGGCAGAAACGCCGTCTCACCAGGGGGGCGACACGCTCTCCCACGAGTGCACGTCGCCGAGCCCTTACGTGGGGCGTCGACTTCCTTTCTCCCCTTCCTCCCCTTCTGAGTCCTCGGTTCCCCGCGCGCAGAAACGTGTAGCGCACATGCGGGAGGCAGACGAATCTGCCCTGGAGCGATGCTCGTTTCATAACAACAGAGCAGGTTTTCCTTCCTCCCGCACGATCATCAGCACAGCTAGATCAGGCGTGCCTTCCCCTTTCCCACGGGCCTCACAGGCCTTGCGCTTCTTGGAGCGCAAGACACGTGCTGTCCGTCCTTCTCGTTCTCGTTTCCTCCAGAAGCAGGTGTTGCGTGCGGTTCCGAAGCGCACCCGCTGCATCCCCTCTCCCACCATCTTTCGTTCGGCGGCTATTCCGCGCTCTTTTCAACGCGTCGTCGCGAAGATTGCGCCTCAGTATCAGCAGGCGCAATCTCCGGCTTCCAGTGTGTGTGTGTCCCCCCTCCTTTACAGCGCAACGAGGAGGAGAGCGAAACCGTGTGGTGTCACGTAGAGCAAGAGTAGGATAGCGGGCCCGGTTCCTCACGGTATGGTCCTTCGGGGCCAGGCTGCGATGCCAGCACGCTAACCCAAATTGCAATACGAAACGTTTGTCGCTGCGTGGATCAACGTGGCACTACCCGTGTGCTCGGCAGGTTGTTTCGGCACCTGTTTTCTCCGTGTCATGCTTTTCGTGAGCGTGTCAGGGATGTTGGCACACGCTGGGGAGGGTTCACATGATGACATAACATATATCAGAAGCACACACCCACGTGGCGCTGTCCTTGGCAGGACTTTGAAAGTGCCGCCTTGATATCCTTGTTGGATAGAACCCTCATATCACACCCTCAATCAGCTGACGAAACGTTTGTGAAAATTTGTGAACTCTCAAAATTTCAACTGGCCTGACAGCCCCAGTAATCTACGGAGCTCAACTCTCAAATTCCGTCAAAAACCGGGTCTTTTTGTGGCGATCCGCGGGGGTGAAATTCCGAAGAAAATATCGGCAAAAACAGTTTTTCCGAATTTCTCCACCAAAAAAAAATATTTTTTTTGGAAAAATTATTGTCCTGAAAAGCGCCAATTCCGTACGTTACACGATAAAAAAATGTTGAAAAAGGTGTAGCGGAGTGCCATTTACTCAAGATTTTGAAAAAGTATACGGTTCTTCAGATTTTGGTTGATATGCTTGTATTTGCCCCCCCCCCCCCCCCAGGAACGATGACAGTAAAGACAAGAAGGTTCGACATACCGATGCGTGGCGGTCTCCCACGAACCCATCGTCTGTGGGAGCATTTCCCACATCCTGTCACTTCTGTGCCTGATGAGAATCGTCTTTATGACCATGCACCACGCTGAGCAGGCGCATGCCTCCTGATTGATTGCAACACACACACAGAGCCACACCACCCTGCAGGGCGCTGCTAACTTTTCACAAGCGTGGGAATGGACGTGTTCCTGACGGATGCGGCGACAGGCGTGACGCACACTCTCGACATCGGGATGGACGATAAGCCCGACAGGCTGAAGCTCGAAGCACGCGAGGCGTTCCGCTACCCTGATGGTGTGGAGGAAGAGGACGTGCATCTGTCGGTGGGGGTCAAAGCGGTGTGTGACGACGAGCCTCTGAGCCATGCAGGTGTCGAAGCCGGATGCGTGGTTCACGTCACCATCTGTCCCGACCGTCACCTCGATGCGGTGCACAAGGGGGAGAAGCAACTGTGGCAGGTCCCGCTGTGGGTGACGACACGCGATGAGGTTCTTCATGCCGTTTGCGAGTTGACGGACGAGGAGGAGTGGGAAGGAGAGCACTGGTTCGCACATGCGCACACCACCGTGAAGGGTGATCGTGAACTTGTTCATGCAGTAGTTCAATGCCGTGGGTACTCACTCCAGTACGCAGACGACAGCCTGAAGGGTGATCGTGAGGTCGTTCTTGCTGCAGTTCAACAAAATGGGGACTCACTCCAGTACGCAGACGACAGCCTGAAGGGTGATCGTGAGATCGTTCTTGTTGCAGTTCAACAAAATGGGGACTCACTCCGTTACGCAGACGACAGCCTGAAGGGTGATCATGAGATCGTTCTTGCTGCAGTTCAAGAAGCTGGGTCCTCACTCTATTACGCAGATGACAGCCTGAAGGGCGATCGTGAGGTCGTTCTTGCTGCAGTTCAACAACATGGGGACTCACTCCGTTACGCAGACAACAGCCTGAAGGGTGATCGTGAGATCGTTCTTGCTGCAGTTCAAGAAGCTGGGTCCTCACTCCAGTACGCAGACGACAGCCTGAAGGGTGATTGTGAGATCGTTCTTGCTGCAGTTCAACAACAGGGGTTCTCACTCGAGCAGGCAGACGACAGCCTGAAGGGTGATCGTGAGATCGTTCTTGCTGCAGTTCAAGAAGCTGGGTACTCACTCCACTACGCAGACGACAGCCTGAAGGGTGATCGTGATATCGTTCTTGCTGCAGTTCAACAAGCTGGGCGCTCACTCTATTACGCAGACGACAGCCTGAAGGGTGATCGTGAGATCGTTCTTGCTGCAGTTCAACAAAATGGGGACTCACTCCGTTACGCAGACGACAGCCTGCGTAAAGATCGTGAGGTCGTTCTTGCTGCAGTTCAACAAAATGGGGACTCACTCCAGTACGCAGACGACAGCCTGAAGGGTGATCGTGAGATCGTTCTTGCTGCAGTTCAACAAAATGGGAACTCACTCGAGTACGCACACGACAGCCTGAAGGAAGACCGCGAGATACTTGCTGCTGCAAGTCATCACATGTAATGGGGTGCCCGCTCATCGTGTTGAGACAGCGATTCAACGGAAAAGAGATGCTGCCAATGGCTCATTTCCGGAGCCGCATGCAAAGGATTTTTCAAGCTCGGAGAGAGGTTGCATCCCACAACAGCTGTACGGCCTCAACTCACCGCACTCAACTGACGCAACGTGGGAACATTGTGGAAGTAGCCGCCGTGGGCTCTAGGCTCTCTGGCCCTGCAACACATACGCATTTGATGGGCCCCACTCCGATCCGCACGGAGCTCAAAAAATCAATTGTCTGCGGTTCTGGGAGGAATAATGTCTCGACACCTGGGCTCTGGGGAGGTGGGCGTCGAGATTGCGGCAGGCGCGGTGAATCCCATCAACCTCGACGGCGGTGGGAGGGTGAGTGTGACAGTGGAGATCACATCAAGTGCAAGTGCTCGGTGTGTGTCTACACTAATTTGTAAAGATCCACGTGGTGTGTTTACCTCTATCCCGACGCCCCCTGTGACTACGACCCCGTCCTCCCCAGAGGCGACCGCGCCTGCCTCTGCAGCCCTGTGGAAGCCATCCCCTGCACCCCACCGCCGCATGTGACGCATGTGGAGGCTCTCCCCTCCGCCCCGCCACCCCATGTGCCTGTGCCTCAGCCCTCCCCTGAGGCAACCCCGTGTACCGCTGTCCCCGAGCCCGCCACCCCTCCAGCTGTGCTGAAGGGGCTGGCCTACACCGTGTGCTCCCCGGGCTCACCCCACCGCCACCTGATGCAGCCTCGTGGGAGGTCTCACCCGACAGCACCCGGCCGTCCATCCCCGCCGTGGTTCAGCTGAAGCGCGCCGCCTTCGAGGCGCATGCCGGTTCTACCCCGGTACTGCCTGCCCAGAGGCCGAGGGTCGATTCCGTGATCCCCATCGCTGACGCTGACCTGGGCGCCGCTGACCCGGCCGCACCCTCTGCTACTACCTCCCCTCCCATCGGCGTGTCCGTTGACGCAGTGTACCCCCCAAGGCCCCGTTCAGGCGCCTCTGCCTCTGCCCGTGCATGGTGCCCTCGGGCTTGCGGGCCTCCCTCAACCCCTCCTCCTCCCGTAGCGCGTCACCATTCGCCTGCGCCCTCCCCTCCTCCTGTGGCACCCCACCAGAGCAGCTCCTCTCTCAAACAAGGGGAGCGTACCGGGCCACGTCCCCGCGTAGTTATGTAGACGACCCCCTTGGGGTGCGGGTGTCTTCGATACGGGGAGAGCCTGGTATTGCGATTATTCTCCCGGAGGGGTCTTCGCTGGTCGTTATCCTTCGTCAATATCCGTCAGTTTTCAGCCAATTCAACAGGAAATGCACCAAAGTGCACTGACGATCACCCCGTCGCGAAGACCCCCCCCCGGAGAACCGTTGAAAGGATTGGAGGCGGGTGGTGGGGGGATGGATTGAACAATCAGATACACCCCACGGTTGCTGCGTTTTTTTTGCCGTCCGGTGTTTCGCCCAACAAGCTTGCTTGTGCACTGTGAAGAATTTGGGTGGGAGCGCTTGAGGGTCGGGTGTTGTGTGTTTGTGTGTGGTGACCACGTTTTGTATGGGGAGATCCTGCGCGGATCACAGCCCACCCTGTGTGTGTGTGTGTGTTTCAGACCAGTTTTTCGAGGTAACATGAATCAGGGCTCCACTTTCAAGGATTAGCCACAATCTACGCCCCCTGGAGGGGGATCCGTTGCGTTCCGGCCTGAGCTGTCACTGAAGAGCCAAATGTCGGCAAACCAGTGCAGCCTGCGGTGGGGGGAGCAAGGTGTCTCCAGGTTGGTGCTTCCTTTATCATTAGACCCCGATAAGAGGGGGTCAGGGGTCAGGGGTCGGGAGGGGGTCCGAGGGGTCGCCTTACTATTTCCTTGAGGAATTTGCCTGAATGGGGACCACCTATAAGGGGTGTTCATAGGCACCTCATGGCCAAAATGACCCCACTGCGATCCGCACAAACTCCAAACATTCAAAAGAACGGGTTTTTGAAAAACCCGAGGAGGGGGTCGGGAGGGTGCCGCTGGGTGGGTGGGTAGGGTGGCATGGTGTGTGCCTCCCAGGCATCTCCTCCCATGACTATCCCTGGACCAGACCCACATTTCATGAGTGAAGCTTGGTACTTCTATCCACGAAATGACCCCACTACGATCCGCAGAAGTCCCAAATATTCAAAAGGACGGGAGTTTGCAAACCCTGTGTGGGGGGGTCGGAGGGGGTCGGGAGGGGGGCCGACCCCTCATACTCCGACCCCCGAGTTTGCAACCCCCCATTTTCCGACCCCTGTGTAGGACGGGATTTTGCAAACCCTGTGTGGGGCCCCTGAGATATAGTGCAAAAGTTCGGACCCCCAAGTTTCAGACCCCCATTTTCTGACCCCCTTCCGACCCCTCCGACCCCCCGTACTCTGACCACCGAGAACAATGGGGGGTCGGGAGGGGGCCGACCCCCTCTGACCCCCATATCCGACCCCCGGGTTACCGACCCCCATTCTCGATGGACCACCTCCGCATTTCAGGGGTGTTGTGTGGCACCTACACCAACAAAGTGACCCCACTACGATCCGCACGGAGCCCGAACAATGCAACAGAGGGAGAAACCCGCGTTTCCTCGGGAAAAACCCAGGGTTTTCCCCAGATATTTCGGGGGTCTTTTATAAGAGGGGGTCGGGGGTGGGGTGGGGTCAGGGGGTCGGATTCTTATCGGAGTCTCTGCCTAGAGGGGGGGGGGGGAAGGCGGGTGTGATGGCACACGCAACTGGCCCCTCTTTGTGTGCTCTCCGCCCCCAACCCCACATCCCCCTCGCCTCGGCCTTCCCCCCCCCCCTCCCCCCCGTGCATGCTGCAGGGTAGATCCGCAAGACGAGAATCCCCTCTTGCACCCCTTCAGAGGTTCCGCGCTAGATATTACGGGGTCCTTTCTGGCCTCTGTACTGTGAGAGTTGCATTGGATGCTTCCACCTGTTGAACGGGCTCCATCGTTGGGTCTGCGAGCGTCCTCCTCGGTTCCCTCTGTGTCAACATCCCCTTTGCATACGCGGGCTGGCTGTGAAGCCGTGCAGCACAGAAGCTCGGTGTGCCTGCCCATCTGATGCCAGCAGTGTCTGACGTGTGTCTGTGGCAGGTAGCACAGAGCTGACTCAGTGCGCCTCGCCATCAGGCAGTGGCCCTGTACGAACAAATCACTCCGATAAGGCTTGACCCGTGTGGCCACTTGCCCTTCCCTATCCTCTTTTCTAACCGCAGTGCCCTGGTGTGATGTAAGTTACGAAGAGCCGACGTCCCCACCCTCCACCACCCTTGACACCCTTGTGATTCCCACTGACTTACCGTGGCACCGTCTGTGGACCCGAGACACACACGCGCACCTGATGAGAATCGTCTTTATGACCATGCACCACGCTGAGCGGGCGCATGCCTCCTGATTGATTGCAACACACACACAGCCACACCACCCTGCAGGGCGCTGCTAACTTTTCACAGGCGTGGGAATGGACGTGTTCCTGACGGATGCGGCGACAGGCGTGACGCACGCTGTCGACATCGGGATGGACGAGAAGCCCGACAGGCTGAAGCTCGAAGCACGCGAGGCGTTCCGCTACCCTGATGGTGTGGAGGAAGAGGACGTGCATCTGTCGGTGGGGGTCAAAGCGGTGTGTGACGACGAGCCTCTGAGCCATGCAGGTGTCGAAGCCGGATGCGTGGTTCACGTCACCATCTGTCCCGACCGTCACCTCGATGCGGTGCACAAGGGGGAGAAGCAACTGTGGCAGGTCCCGCTGTGGGTGACGACACGCGATGAGATCCTTCAAGCAGTTGATGAGGGGGAAGGAGCGCCAGACTGGTTCGAACATGCGCACACCACCGTGAAGGGCGATCGTGGACTTGTTCATGCAGCAGTTCAACAACATGGGCACTCACTCCAGTACGCAGACGACAGCCTGAAGGGTGATCGTGAGATCGTTCTTGCTGCAGCTCAAAAAAATGGGCGTTCACTCGAGTACGCACACGACAGCCTGAAGGAAGATCATGAGTTCATTCTTGCTGCAGTGCAGCACCATGGGTACTCACTCAACTACGCAGACGACAACCTGAAGGGTGATCGTGAGATCGTTCTTGCTGCAGTTCAACAACATGGGCACTCACTCGAATACGCAGACGACAGCCTGAAGGGTGATCGTGAGATCGTTCTTGCTGCAGTTCAAGAAGCTGGGTCCTCACTCCAGTACGCAGACGACACCCTGAAAGGAGATCGTGAGATCGTTCTTGCTGCAGTTGAAGAAGCTGGGGACTCACTCGATTACGCAGACGACAGCCTGAAAGGAGATTGCGAGATCGTTCTTGCTGCAGTTCAACAACATGGGTACGCCCTCCGTTACGCAGACGACAGCCTGAAGGGTGATCGTGAGATCGTTCTTGCTGCAGTTCAACAAAATGGGTACGCACTCCGTTACGCAGACGACAGCCTGAAGGGTGATCGTGAGTTCATTCTTGCTGCAGTTCAACAAGATGGGCGCTCACTCAAGTACGCACACGACAGCCTGAAGGAAGACCGCGAGATACTTGCTGCTGCAAGTCATCACATGTAATGGTGTGCCCACGCATCGTGCTGCGTTGAGGGCTGCATCAGGGGGCGTGTTGCGTTGCCCTCTGCCGCTGAGAGCTGCCCGGTTGCACGATTCTGCAGTGCTGTTGGTTGGGCAACAGGAGTCAACACTATGTGCCTCTTCTTCTTCTTCTTCTCTCTAGCACTACCCCTTCTCGGTTGCTTCTCTGAGCCACCATGTGTGGCTCAGCAGGAGGCGTCACAGCATGCCTCACCCTCATGAGGCCTTTCCCTTTTGTGTTCGGGAGGCAGCGATTCAACGGAAAAGAGATGCTGCCAATCGCTCATTTCCGGAGTCGCATGCAAAGGATTTTTCAAGCTCGGAGAGAGGTTGCATCCCACAACAGCTGTACGGCCTCAACTCACCGCACTCAACTGACGCAGCATGGGAACATTGTGGAAGTAGCCGCCGTGGGCTCTAGGCTCTCTGGCCCTGCAACACATACGCATTTGATGGGCCCCACTCCGATCCGCACGGAGCTCAAAAAATCAATTGTCTGCGGTTCTGGGAGGAATAATGTCTCGACACCTGGGCTCTGGGGAGGTGGGCGTCGAGATTGCGGCAGGCGCGGTGAATCCCATCAACCTCGACGGCGGTGGGAGGGTGAGTGTGACAGTGGAGAACCACCTGACTCCCCTTCTGAAGAGGGGGGGACTCGGTCTGCTCCTCCCCACACGCTGCCACCCAGTCGGAGGCCAGGGCCATCCTCCGCACCGTGACGTCCGCAGAGGGACACCTGCGGGGTGATTTGGCCCCATCCACATGGCGTAGTTACAGTTCCATAGCGAGGATGTGGTTTTTTGCATTCCGGAAGGCCTGGGAGGGGAAGGAGGGGGGAGACGCCTGTGCCTCACCTGATTGTGTTGTTTTTGACAGCCAAGCAGGAGGAGGGGCTGGGCCCGTTTTAAAAGCCACCCACAGCGGGGGCTACGGCCCAGACATTTCACCCATGTATGGGGGAGGTGGCGATTCTGCGCGACCCGGACATGTTTTCGGGGGCACACACAGAACGCTAGTCAGCGCCAAACTTCCGCAGTTTGGACCTCCCCCTGGACAGTATTTTACGTTCTCGTATTGATTTTTCCCGTTTAGTGACACTCCCCACCCCCCACTCTTGCCCTTTCTCATTTCAATGTTGACGTGCGTCGAGACGTTCCGGGCACAGTTCCGGGAGGGGGTGAACTTGGAGGATCCGAAGTAGACGCGGGCCATCTCGAAAGGGATGCTGCAACACAAGGATACTCTCTTTGACACAGAAGGTGGTGTTTTCCCCGGACCACCCTGTTAAGGTGGTGCTGGGGGTCTTTACTGTCTTGAAGTCGTCGGGGGTGGATGTACGCTTAGTCTACTACCCCCTGTCCGTGAGCCGGGGCGTGCGGCGATCACCACAGCTGGAGGGCCAAAGGGCAAGGTTTCCAACACTGTGCAGGCCGCACCCCAGCCCAGGGACAGGCTGCTGTGCCGATGGCTGATGGGGTTCTGTAATACTCAACAGTACCTACCCCCCCCCCGTGTTTAAGTCCCCTATCCAAACGTCAAAATCGGGGCCAAGGGGACTTAAACACATCGGAGGGGACTTAAACACGCCTGCCACCTGTTTCCTGAGGGAACCGGGGAGAGGCCGTATTATATCGATTCCGAGGCACATCTGAACAGATTCTGGGGACCTGAGTGCTGGGGCCTCAAACCCCTTTGCCTCTCACACTGCTTCAGGGCCACCCTACTCTGCCAAGCACTACCCAGAACCACTGACTTGGGGTGGTCAGGCTGCGAAAGCTGCAGGGCAAGCACGCCAAGCCTGAAGTGCAAGAGATGTCGTGCCTCAGGGGTTGATGCTAGCCCTGGGAGGGGTCAAGCTTTCCGCTAGATGTCCCGTGGAAGATGGCATGTCCCCTGGGCCAACCGACGTTCTCCCCTGGGAGACGGGACACACGGCGGGTGCTCAGGCGGGGCCAGCTGGGGGTGGCAGTATGGGTGGCGTGGGGATCCGAGGGCGCTGAGCACTGGCACACTGCGGCCCTCGCCACTGCTAGCAGCCCCGCTGTGCCGCAGAATTGATTCCCGACTCCAGTGCGACAAGAGGGGCTGGCGCACGACCTGCATCGCACACAGCGAGGCTGTGGATGAGGACGAGCGACGTGACCCGGACTGCCCCCTGCGGGGCAGTCCGGGCCACGTGCGGGTATCCG
This sequence comes from Rhynchopus euleeides, assembly GCA_963210315.1. Classification (NCBI taxonomy): domain Eukaryota; phylum Euglenozoa; class Diplonemea; order Diplonemida; family Diplonemidae; genus Rhynchopus; species Rhynchopus euleeides. Next base: position 2,071,596 of record OY723269.1, read on the forward strand.
AAGCCCCCAGGCTCCCTCCCTGGCCTCCACACGTGCCTCACATACTGGTGGTCCGCCAACGGACACCTGGAAAAATCGAGAAAAAATGCCCCCCAACCAAACTACTAGACCGGGGTGTTTAAGTCCCTTCGGGAAAATTGGCCGCCGAGGGGACTTAAACACATCATATGGATAGGGGACTTAAACACGGGGGGGGGTAGGTATATGGGGAAAACTGCCCGACTCCTGTCTGACAGTTTTTTGACAAACAAGATATCTCGAGACGGGGTACCATGGAACGAGCAGGGGAGTGGGCCACGGAAAGGGGATGAATGCTCCGGAGCAGGCATGCGGTTGATTGCTTGGGTAAAGCTGTATCCCTCACGGGGCTCATGTGGCAGTGTGCCGTGCAAGCCATGCAAACGGCGCGAGTGTGATGTGTACAAAGATAGGCCCGAAGAGTTCTGCCAGAGCAGGTGCGGCATGTGGTGTGCTCCAGAGAATGGTCGGATCCGCTTCAGGGGTATGGTGGTTCACCCGCCGCCGTCGCCACCCCCGCCTCCGCCTCGTCCACCTCCACAACCACCACCCGCGCCTGCTCCATCCCCACAACCCCAGCCTCCGCCTCCTCCACCGTCACCGCCACAGCCACCACCACCACCACCACCACCGTCCCCACAGCCACCCCCATAGCCACCACCCTTGACACCCTTGTGCTTCCCACTGACTTACCGTGGCACCGTCTGTGGACCCGAGACACACACGCGCACCTGATGAGAATCGTCTTTATGACCATGCACCACGCTGAGCGGGCGCATGCCTCCTGATTGGTTGCAACACACACACAGAGCCACACCACCCTGCAGGGCGCTGCTAACTTTTCACAGGCGTGGTGATGGAGGTGTTCCTGACGGATGCGGCGACAGGCGTGACGCACGCTGTCGACATCGGGATGGACGAGAAGCCCGACAGGCTGAAGCTCGAAGCACGCGAGGCGTTCCGCTACCCTGATGGTGTGGAGGAAGAGGACGTGCATCTGTCGGTGGGGGTCAAAGCGGTGTGTGACGACGAGCCTCTGAGCCATGCAGGTGTCGAAGCCGGATGCATGGTTCACGTCACCATCTGTCCCGACCGTCACCTCGATGCGGTGCACAAGGGGGAGAAGCAACTGTGGCAGGTCCCGCTGTGGGTGACGACACGCGATGAGGTCCTTCAAGCAGTTGATGAGGGGGAAGGAGTGCCAGACTGGTTCGAACATGCGCACAGCACCGTGAAGGGCGATCGTGGACTTGTTCATGCAGCAGTTCAACAACAGGGGCACTCACTCCAGTACGCAGACGACAGCCTGAAGGGTGATCGTGAGATCGTTCTTGCTGCAGTTCAACAAAATGGGCGTTCACTCGGGTACGCAGACGACAGCCTGAAGGGTGATCGTGAGTTCGTTCTTGCTGCAGTTCAACAAAGTGGGCGTTCACTCCAGTACGCAGACGACAGCCTGAAGGGTGATCGTGAGATCGTTCTTGCTGCAGTTCAACAAAGTGGGGACTCACTCCGTTACGCAGACAACAGCCTGAAGGGCGATCGTGAGTTCGTTCTTGCTTCAGTTCAACGAAGTGGGTTGTCACTCCGTGACGCAGACGACAGTCTCAAGGGTGATCGTGAGATTGTTCTTGCTGCAGTTCAACGCCGTGGGCGCTCACTCCAGTACGCACACGACAGCCTGAAGGGTGATCGTGAGATCGTTCTTGCTGCAGTTCAACAAGATGGGCACTCACTCGAGTACGCAGACGACAGCCTGAAGGGTGATCGTGAGATCGTTCTTGCTGCAGTTCAACGAAATGGGTTGTCACTCCGTGACGCAGACGACAGCCTGAAGGGTGATCGTGAGATCGTTCTTGCCACAGTTCAACAAGATGGGCGCTCACTCCAGTACGCAGACGACAGCCTGAAGGGAGCTCATGAGATCGTTCTTGCTGCAGTTCAGGGGTGATGGGTCGTCAGGGGAGCGGACCTGGCGACTACGGCTGGCACCTCCACGTGGTGAACCCTGGGGGCCTTTGCGAACAGACCGTTGAGGTAAGCTACGCTGCACGCTTTGGCTTAAGGTAGCGCATTGCGTGTAGGCTGGATGTATCCCTGTGGAGACCCGGTGTTTCGCTTAGGCCGCTAAGACCAGTCAGGCTGCACGCGGCGCTCATGAAGCGCGCCGCGTGGCCAGAAGAAACTGTGGGCGGCAACCGTGTTACGTGTTTTTCACCGGGGCGCGTGGGACTAGTTTAACGCACATGCGCACGTGGGACAAGTTCACCGCACACGTGGATCCCCCGGCTTTGCCTTCCTTCGCCTTCCTACTTTTAGTTCTTTTTCACCACGATCTTTTGCCCGTCACCTGTTGTTCGACCAGTCGAGCCGCGACCAGGAACGCCTCTGGAATACCCTGTGGTGGTGAGTGTCCGTTCGTCCTGTTTAGACCAGCCGTTGTTCCCGTCTTCTCCTTTTTACGCCCACTGGGTTGGAGTTGATCAGTCAATCGTTCATCCGACCGCAGCATTATGCGACCGGCGCGGTGTTAACAAACGAGTGCATTAATCGTATTTTGTTGCACATTGCTTCCTTCCTTTCTACCTTTTAGCCTTTTCCCGCCAGCCCACAGAGATAGGAGCACGCTCTCCCTTTTTATTGCTGTTCTTGCTGTTAGCTTTTAGCTGGGTCCGCCCCGGCGAAGACCGGCGTCTTCTGGCCGTCTGGGGGGTCTGGCAATTGCGCCGGGCTCCCTGGATCCTCTGGATGAGTCAGTCTATAAACAAAATCAATCCGTTCTTGCTGCAGTTCAACAAGATGGGCACTCACTCCAGTACGCCGACGACAGCCTGAAGGGGGATCGTGAGATCGTTCTTGCTACAGTTCAACAAGATGGGCACTCACTCAAGTACGCAGACGACAGCCTGAAGGGTGATCGTGAGATCGTTCTTGCTGCAGTTCAACAAGATGGGCACTCACTCCAGTACGCAGACGACAGCCTGAAGGGGGATCGTGAGATCGTTCTTGCTGCAGTTCAAGAAAACGGGCGCTCACTCGAGCACGCAGACCACAGCCTGAAGGGTGATCGTGAGATCGTTCTTGCTGCAGTTCAGCAGCAGCAGCAGCGCCAGCAGCCGCAATCAGACCCCAAGGTGGACCGGCTGGAGAAGCAGGTCGCCTCCCTGGTAGACACGGTGCAGAAGGTGCTGGAGGGCTTTGCGCTGCTGCAGAAAGCGCCAGAGGCCCCAGCTGCGCCTCCACCTGCACCCACTCCAGCTCCCTCACTTGAAGCCGAGCTGGCGAAGCTGAGACAGGAGATGAGGCAGGAGATGGGGGCGAAGATGAATGCACTGCAGAATGAGGTGGATGGGCAGCGGGTGGCCATGATGGAGATACAGGGTGAGCTCGCTATGGCAACCGCGGGGATGGAACAGGCCCAGGAGACGGTGCAGATCCTGACGCAGGAGAAGGAGGACCTGAAAGGGGAGGTGCTGCGCATGGCTGACGAGCTGAAGAAGGCGAGGTCGAAGGTGGAAGATCTCCAGAACAAAGCAGCGTCGCGAGACAGAGATGATGGGAAGGATCCGAAGGGCGGGAGACGGGGCAGGGAAAAGGAGAGGAGCCATCAACGGTCCTCGCCGCAACAGCATTAACCGTGGCGGGGGTGAGCCCCCCTAATGCTGCGGCGGCAGGGTCGGCGTTCATCAGCGCCAATGTGACGTCGCTGCAGCAGAACTTCTCCGCGCTGGTGGGAGCGGCGGAGGAAGGCACGCAGGTGATCCTTGTGCAGGAGACGAAGTGCACGGAGGCGAGCCAGACGCTCGTCGCCAGCGAGCTGCGTGAGCTGGGCTGGGAGGTGGTATGGGGCAAGCCGCTGCCTACATGGCGTTCGGACCACGAGGCGAAGCCGGGTGGTGTCGCGATTCTGGTGCGGAAAGGCATCCCCCACAGGTGGGTCGAGCCGCATTCGGACAATGAGCGGCAGCTGTGGGGCTCGAGCAGATGGGTGCGTGCGAAAGTGGCCCTGAAGGACGGGTCGACCTGGCTGGACTTCACCTCGCTATACTGTGACGTGCAAGACGAGGAGATGCGCGAGGAGCAGCTGATGTCCGCCTTTGAGTCGGCGGCGCGTGAGGGGGATGCGCCGTGCGTTATCGGGGGAGACTTCAACACGACAGCTATAGACTCTGCCACGCTCAGCGCGAGCCTGGACACGGGCATTTGGCTGGACGCTGCGAATGAGTATGCCGTAGCGCGCGACATGGAGCCGGATGTGACATGTGTGTCGACACGCAGGCGCAAGGACGGCAACCTCGTACAGTCGCAGTCGCGTATCGATTATGTCATGCTGAACCGGGCTGCCTTCCTCGGACTACAACAGGTGCAGGTACTGCAAGTCACGGGGATACCGCAACACCGCCCCATCGAGGTGAAGCTACAGATAGATGCCTACGACCAGATGGTGAGCCGCTACCGCGTGCCGCGAGGATTCCCTGTCGACGAGGCACAGAAAAAGCTGCAGAGGGCGCGGGACAGGTGGGACAGCGAGTTGCACTGGGGCGGGTCGGCTGGGGACCCAGAGGCAATGTGGCGGCGATGGAACACCTGGGCGGAGGACTTCCTTTGTGAGGCGTGCGACGATCATCTCGAAGGCAAGCAACAGGCATATCGGGGCAGAGGCGAATGCCGTGAACCGACAGAGGTGCGTGCGACGACGAAGACGGACAGGCAGACTGGCGACCCGCTGATCATCCGCCAACGACGGCTGCTCAAGTGCCTCGCCCAGCTGGACGAATGCATCGTGGATGCAATAAGACCGAAGAAGCAGATCGAGCCGGGCCAGACGCCACACGACATCGCGCGGGCCTGGGACCACGCTCGCAGCACAATGACGAGTCTCGCCGACCTCCATCCACCAATGGAGAAGCCCCAGCTGGAGGAGCTGCATGCGTGGCGCAAGAAAGTGCGGCAGAAGTTTGACACACTCTGTCGGAAGGTGGCAGAAGACAGGACGCGCCGCTGGAAGCACCGCCTGCGGGAAGCTTGGGAGAACGCCCCGAAGGCGGTATTCGACTTCTGCAAAGAGGTGGAGTACAAGAAGGTCACGTCACTGAAGCGGGGTGACGGGACCTTCACAGCAAACCACAAGGAGTCAGACGAGCTGCTACGTGAGGCGTGGTCCCCAATCTTCCGGCGGTTCCAGGATCAGCCCGAGCCGACGTATGAAGCCTTCAGGGAGCGCTTCGAAGCGGACATCGCCGGGAGGGGGTGCGAGATGAAGTTGTCGAAGCTTGACGGCAACGACCTACGGAAGACGCTGCGAAAGATGAAGACGCGGACGTCGGCCGGGATCGAAGGGTGGCGCATGGCAGAGCTGAAGCAGCTGCCGACGCCACTTCTGGACAAACTGGCGGACGTGTTCGACGTGGTCGAGAGGACTGGCAAGTGGCCAAAGTCGCTGATGCGTGCGCTGATCTCGCTGATCCCGAAGGGGAATGGTGATGGGCCCCTCGAGCAGAGGCCGATCACGGTGACATCATGCGTGTACAGGCTCTGGGCAGCCACGAGGCTGAGGAGCCTGATCAAGTGGCAGGAGTCGTGGGTAACGGATGGGCAGCACGGGTTCCGCCCACACCACGGGACCGATGCGCTGTACTGGAAGATGGCGCTGCGCGTCGAGAAGGCGCTACTGCAGGGAGATGCGAGGGCGTTGTGGGGGTTCACGATTGACTTCGCCAAATGTTTTGACCGTGTTCCCCATGAAATCTCGCTGGCGCTGGCGACGGAGTGGGGTGCACACGATCGCATCATGCGGCCACTGAGAGCGGCCTACAGCACCCTCGAACGAAGATTCAAGATCGGTGGTGTTGGGGTGGGTGAGCCCTTCCGCTGCACCAACGGCATTCTGCAAGGATGTCCGTTGTCAGTGGTGCTCCTCAATGCCATCATCGCGGTTTGGACGCACGCGATCGAGCGCGAGGCGGGGGTGAAGGGTGAGGCCTACGCCGACGACATCTATGCCCTGCACAAGGACAAGGTGAAGGTGGCGCAGGCGGCGGTGATCACAGAAGACTTCATCACCCTCACGGATATGGAAGCGAAGCCTGAGAAGTGCGCTGGCTTCACCACGGATACAAAAGGGGTGACCTCCTTCGGGCTGAGCCATGGGGTGTTCCCCCACAAGAAGTCGCTGAAGACTCTCGGCGCCGACATGGTCTTCCAGGGAAGACAGAAGAAGGAGACGTTCTGCTCGCGAGTGAAGAAGGCGACGAAGGTGCTGAAGCGAATCCGCAAAACGCCTTTGCGATTCGCTGAAAAGTGCAAGTTGGTGAACTCGCTAGCGCACTCGATGATGCTGTATGGTTGCACGGTGACGGACATCCCTGCGTACTTGGAGAGGGATACATCGTTGGCCTGCGTGCAGAGTGTGTGGGGGGAGACGCGCAAGCAGCGGTCGCACACCATTGTAGGCCAGGTGCTGGCGCCGACGGTGATCGACACGAAGGTGGCTGTGCCGCAAATGCGATTTCGGACATTCTTGCGCCTCGTCAAGGACAGGGAGACGCATGACCTTGCGAGGGAGGTATGGGAGCTCAACAAGCTGAGGGTGGACAACATGATGCAGGGCCCCATGGCGCTGCTGCAGAGAGACTTCGAACGCCTTGGCTGGGACTGGGGGAGCGCCTTCGACATGATCGGCCTCAGGTGTGGCCTCCGGGTGCACATCGACACCTTCGATGCCGGGAGGTGGGGTCATGAGATGCGGGAGGCGCAGCGGGCCAAATACTTCACGGAAGTGGCCAAGGAGCGCAAGTCGATGGTGGGTGTCGAACGCGGCATCGACAGAGAGGCGACGAACGCGCTGTGGAAGGACCGGGGGACGGACATCTACGTCGCTGGGGTGATTCGGGGCAACATCGCGGGGGCGACTGCGACGGGACAACATCTGGCGGAGAAGAAGATCCGGATAACCGCACTGTGCCACTACTGCGAAGACTCGGTGGAGACCCACATGCACATGTGGTGGCGGTGCCCCAAGTGGGCGCACTTGCGTCGAGGTGCGGAAGACCTGGTTCGGGAGGCACGCACGTGGCCGGCGTGTTTTGCCAGGTGTGGCATTGTGCAGAAGGGGTGGCTCACCGCTGTGATCGGACAGGAACAGCGGCGGGTTGGGATCGTATCGAGGGTGCAGAGGCTGATGGCTGACATTGCCATCGCGCGCTTTGACGAGGACAAGGCAGGTGACAAGGCACGCAAAGTGGCGGAGCGTGAGCGATCGGGGTTCCCGTGGGGCTGGACACCTCCAGGCCCCACCGTCACGTTGAACCCGCTTGAGCGCACGGTTTGGAGCAAATACCTCAAACGGCGCTGGGCGGGTGACGAAGGAATGTTCTGGGCGTTCCGCGAGTGGCTCGCTGCGTTGAGCTGGTCTGATGACACAGCGGTAGGGATCACGCAGCTCGAGCTCGCGCTGGACTTCGAGGCCTTCTCGGGCCTGGACCTGGGGGAGAGTCTGAGTCTGAAGGAACGGGCGGACAAGATGGGCGTCCTGCTGCGGCAGGCAGGGGCGGCGGGCAACGGGCGCGAGGTGCGCAAGGGAGAGGATAATCGCAGCATTCACACCCTGAAGACTTTCGGGGCTCCGCCCCTGGCGGGTTTCACGTCGCGCCCCAAGCTGACGATGACACAGGAGGTAGAAGACATCCTGAGACAGGTGCAGGCCTCTGCGAAGACGAAATTCCTTCTAAAGAGGGAAGCAACTGCGAAGAAGGAGGCGGCGCACGTATGGGGTGAGGACGCGGTGGTCGAACACGCACCCGACCGTGCGCAGAGAGCTGAGCAATGGGAGAGGAAATGCGCGGAGTGGAGGGATCGTGTGGATGAATGCAGCGCGAGGGAAACGAGCACCGAACTGCCAGTGGGCGACCCGGTGACGGTGCCAGATGCGAGGCGGAAGGTACGGGTGAACGCGCATGCCGGCAACACCAGCGAGTGCGGTGCGAGGACTGCATCGAAAACAAAGTCGAGATGCTTGAATGCTGCTGCGCGCACCATCACCCAGACGAAGGCGTTGAGGAGCGGTGTGCAAAGGTTGTTGACATGTGCGAGAGGCACAGCAAGACAGCGTGTGGGGCCTGCCTGAGGGCAGGGACGTCCGCCGCGATTTGCTGCAAGAGGCACCACGCATGCGTAAAGCACAACAGAGAGTTGTGCGACAAATGCAAGGGCAAGACGGGCGCACGCAGAGTGCAGGTAGAAGAGTGCTGCAAGAAGCACCACCCGAAGAGCGGCGATCGCACCCTCCGTGGGATGTGGGGGTTGCGATAACGACACGGGACCAAGTGGCGCTGCCTGCTCCCCCAGTCGGGGAGAGTTGGGTAAGTCACTTTTCAAAACATATACGTTCTTGCTGCAGTTCAACAAGATGGGCGCTCACTCGCGTACGCAGACGACAGCCTGAAGGGTGATCGTGAGGTCGTTCTTGCTGCAGTTCAACAAAATGGGGACTCACTCGAGTACGCACACGACAGCCTGAAGGAAGACCGCGAGATACTTGCTGCTGCAAGTCATGTCAGTCGTAATGGTGTGCCCGCTCATCGTGTTGCGTTGCCCTCTGCCGCTGAGAGCTGCCCGGTTGCACGATTCTGCAGTGCTGTTGGTTGGGCAACAGGAGTCAACACTCTGTGCCTCTTCTTCTTCTTCTTCTCTCTAGCACTACCCCTTCTCGGTTGCTTCTCTGAGCCACCATGTGTTGCTCAGCAGGAGGCGTCTCAGCATGCCTCACCCTCATGAGGCCTTTCCCTTTTGTGTTCGGGAGGCAGCGATTCAACGGAAAAGAGATGCTGCCAATCGCTCACTTCCGGAGTCGCATGCAAAGGATTTTTCAAGCTCGGAGAGAGGTTGCCCCCCACAACAGCTGTACGGCCTCAACTCACCGCACTCAACTGACGCAACGTGGGAACATTGTGGAAGTAGCCGCCGTGGGCTCTAGGCTCTCTGGCCCTGCAACACATACGCATTTGATAGGCCCCACTCCGATCCGCACGGAGCTCAAACATCAATTGTCTGCGGTTCTGGGAGGGAATATTGTCTCGACACCTGGGCTCTGGGGAGGTGGGCGTCGAGATTGCGGCAGGCGCGGTGAATCCCATCAACCTCGACGGCGGTGGGAGGGTGAGTGTGACAGTGGAGATCACATCAAGAGCAAGTGCTCGGTGTGTGTCTACACTAATTTGTAAAGATCCAAGTGGTGTGTTTACCTCTATCCCGACGCCCCCTGTGACTACGACCCCGTCCTCCCCAGAGGCGACCGCGCCTGCCTCTGCAGCCCTGTGGAAGCCATCCCCTGCACCCCACCGCCGCATGTGACGCATGTGGAGGCTCTCCCCTCCGCCCCGCCACCCCATGTGCCTGTGCCTCAGCCCTCCCCTGAGGCAACCCCGTGTGCCGCTGTCCCCGAGCCCGCCACCCCTCCAGCTGTGCTGAAGGGGCTAGCCTACACCGTGTGCTCCCCGGCTCACCCCACCGCCACCTGATGCAGCCTCGTGGGAGGTCACACCCGACAGCACCCGGCCGTCCATCCCCGCCGTGGTTCAGCTGAAGCGCGCCGCCTTCGAGGCGCATGCCGGTTCTACCGGTACTGCCTGCCCAGAGGCCGAGGGTCGATTCCGTGATCCCCATCGCTGACGCTGACCTGGGCGCCGCTGACCCGGCCGCACCCTCTGCTACTACCTCCCCTCCCAACGGCGTGTCCGTTGACGCTTCCCCGGACCCCCAGATTCCCCGGGAGAGCCTGGTATTGCGATTATTCTCCTGCACTCACGATCACCCCGTCGCGAAGACCCCCCCCCCCCGGAGAACCGTTGAAAGGATTGGAGGCGGGTGGTGGTGGAATGGATTGAACAATCAGATACACCCCACGGTTGCTGCGTTTTTTTTGCCGTCTGGTGTTTCGCCCAACAAGCTTGCTTGTGCACTGTGAAGAATTTGGGTGGGAGCGCTTGAGGGTCGGGTGTTGTGTGTTTGTGTGGTGACCACGTTTTGTGTGGGGAGATCCTGCGCGGATCACAGCCCACCCTGTGTGTGTGTGTTTCAGACCAATTTTTCGAGGTAACTGGGAGACATGAATCAGGGCTCCACTTTCAAGGATTAGCCACAATCTACGCCTCCTGGAGGGGGATCCGTTGCGTTCCGACCTGAGCTGTCACTCAAGATCCAACTGTCGGCAAACCAGTGCAGCCTGCGGTGGGGGGAGCAAGGTGTCTCCAGGTTGGTGCTTCCTTTATCATTAGACCCCGATAAGAGGGGGTCAGGGGTCGGGGGTCGGGAGGGGGTCCGAGGGGGTCGCCTTACTATATCCTTGAGGAATTTGCCTGAATGGGGACCACCTATAAGGGGTGTTCATAGGCACCCCATGGCCAAAATGACCCCACTGCGATCCGCACAAACTCCAAACATTCAAAAGAACGGGTTTTTGAAAAACCCGAGGAGGGGGTCGGGAGGGTGCCGCTGGGTGGGTGGGTAGGGTGGCATGGTGTGTGCCTCCCAGGCATCTCCTCCCATGACTATCCCTGGACCAGACCCACATTTCATGAGTGAAGCTTGGTACTTCTATCCACGAAATGACCCCACTACGATCCGCAGAAGTCCCAAATATTCAAAAGGACGGGAGTTTGCAAACCCTGTGTGGGGGGGTCGGAGGGGGTCGGGAGGGGGCGACCCGTCATACTCCGACCCCCGAGTTTGCAACCCCCCATTTTCCGACCCCTGAGAAATAGTGCAAAAGTTCCGACCCCCAAGTTTCAGACCCCCATTTTCTGACCCCCTTCCGACCCCTCCGACCCCCCGTATTCTGACCCCCGAGAACAATGGGGGGTCGGGAGGGGGCCGACCCCCTCTGAACCCCATATCCGACCCCCGGGTTACCGACCCCCATTCTCGATGTACCACCTCCGCATTTCAGGGGTGTTGTGTGGCACCTACACCAACAAAGTGACCCCACGACGAATTGTGTGACTACGATCCGCACGGAGCCCGAACAATGCAACAGAGGGAGAAACCCGCGTTTCCTCGGGAAAAACCCAGGGGTTTTCCCAGATATTTGGGGGGGGGGGGTCTTTTATAAGAGGGGGTCGGGGGTGGGGTGGGGTCAGGGGGTCGGATTCTTATCGGGGTCTCTGCCTAGAGGGGGGGGGGGGAAGGCGGGTGTGATGGCACACGCAACTGGCCCCTCTTTGTGTGCTCTCCGCCCCCAACCCCACATCCCCCTCGCCTCGGGCTTCCCCCCCCTCCCCCCCGTGCATGCTTTCAGTGGGTAGATCCGCAGGACGAGAATCCCCTCGTGCACACCCTCCCCCTCTTGCACCCCTTCAGAGGTTCCGCGCTAAATACTGCGGGGTCCTTTCTGGCCTCTGTACTGTGAGAGTTGCATTGGATGCTTCCACCTGTTGATCGGGCTCCATCCTTGGGTCTGCGAGCGTCCTCCTCGGTTCCCTCTGTGTCAACATCCCCTTTGCATACGCGGGCTGGCTGTGAAGCCGTGCAGCACAGAAGCTCGGTGTGCCTGCCCATCTGATGCCAGCAGTGTCTGACGTGTGTCTGTGGCAGGTAGCACCAGAGCTGACTCAGTGCGCCTCGCCATCAGGCAGTGGCCCTGTACGAACAAAGCACTCCAATAAGGCTTTTTTTTTTCATGTCGCTCCTGTTGGTCACTTCGCTGCTTTGAGTCAGCCACGTGGCGGAAGCCGGACCGCAGGGAGGGGCGTTGCGCCCGTTGACGCCTCTCGCTCCTCATGTGCCTTGAGTAGCTGCCAGGTGGGTCTGCTTTGAGGCGGGGAATCGCGTCAGGCCAAACAGCCACTGCGAGGACGTCTCCCCTAAAAGAAAAGAAAGAATGTGGGAAGGGGACGGGGGTGGGATGGGTGGGCAGCGCAAGCCGGAAGGAGCGCCTCCCATGAGGCGGAAGCTCACCCGACAGCATAAAATGCTGCGAAAACAACAAAAAAAGGGAAAATAAACCACGCACACCACAACATCAATAAAACCAAAGCCGTGCGGAAAGGGCCCCTCCGCATATATGAAACAGGGCACACAGCGGAAAAAGAGTTACCAGAGCTTGCCTTAGTTTCCCCTCGGAGGAGGGTAATCACAGGGGGCGCCACGTGAAGGCAGCAAGTTGGATTTTATCCCCCCTGGTGACAGGGGTGGGGCTTGACCCGTGTGGCCACTTGCCCTTCCCTATCCTCTTTTCTAACCGCAGTGCCCTGGTGTGATGTAGGTTACGAAGAGCCGACGTCCCCACCCTCCACCACCCTTGACACCCTTGTGATTCCCACTGACTTACCGTGGCGCCGTCTGTGGACCCGAGACACACACGCGCACCTGATGAGAATCGTCTTTATGACCATGCACCACGCTGAGCGGGCGCATGCCTCCTGATTGATTGCAACACACGCACAGAGCCACACCACCCTGCAGGGCGCTGCTAACTTTTCACAGGCGTGGTTATGGAGGTGTTCCTGACGGATGCGGCGACAGGCGTGACGCACGCTGTCGACATCGGGATGGACGAGAAGCCCGACAGGCTGAAGCTCGAAGCACGCGAGGCGTTCCGCTACCCTGATGGTGTGGAGGAAGAGGACGTGCATCTGTCGGTGGGGGTCAAAGCGGTGTGTGACGACGAGCCTCTGAGCCATGCAGGTGTCGAAGCCGGATGCGTGGTTCACGTCACCATCTGTCCCGACCGTCACCTCGATGCGGTGCACAAGGGGGAGAAGCAACTGTGGCAGGTCCCGCTGTGGGTGACGACACGCGATGAGGTCCTTCAAGCCGTTCGCAAGTTGACGTACGAGGGGGAGTGGGAAGGAGAGCACTGGTTCGCACATGCGCACACCACCGTGAAGGGTGATCGTGAACTTGTTCATGCAGCAGTTGAACAACATGGGTACTCACTCCAGTACGCAGACGACAGCCTGAAGGGTGATCGTGAGTTCGTTCTTGCTGCAGTTCAACAACATGGGTACGCACTCGAGTACGCTGACGACAGCCTGAAGGGTGATCGTGAGATCGTTCTTGCTGCAGTTCAACAACATGGGCGCTCACTCGAGTACGCAGACGGCAGCCTGAAGGGTGATCGTGATGTCGTTCTTGCTGCAGTTCAACAACATGGGTACTCACTCGATTATGCAGACGACAGCCTGAAGGGTGATCGTGACGTCGTTCTTGCTGCAGTTCAACAAGATGGGTACTCACTCTATTACGCAGACGACAGCCTGAAGGGTGATCGTGACGTCGTTCTTGCTGCAGTTCAACAATATGGGTACTCACTCTGTTACGCAGACAACAGCCTGAAGGGTGATCGTGAGGTCGTTCTTGCTGCAGTTCAAAATGGGTCCTCACTCGCGTACGCAGACGACAGCCTGAAGGGTGATCGTGAGATCGTTCTTGCTGCAGTTCAACAAAATGGGGACTCACTCGAGTACGCAGACGGCAGCCTGAAGGGTGATCGTGAGATCGTTCTTGCTGCAGTTCAAAATGGGGGGTCCTCACTCTATTACGCAGACAACAGCCTGAAGGGTGATCGTGAGTTCGTTCTTGCTGCAGTTCAACAAAATGGGGACTCACTCGAGTACGCAGACGGCAGCCTGAAGGGTGATCGTGAGATCGTTCTTGCTGCAGTTCAAAATGGGGGGTCCTCACTCTATTACGCAGACGACAGCCTGAAGGGTGATCGTGAGTTCGTTCTTGGTGCAGTTCAACGCCGTGGGGACTTACTCCGTTACGCAGACGACAGCCTGAAGGGTGATCGTGAGATCGTTCTTGCTGCAGTTCAACAACATGGGTACTCACTCCAGTACGCAGACTACGGCCTGAAGGGTGATCGTGAGATCGTTCTTGCTGCAGTTCAACAAAATGGGCGCTCACTCGAGTACGCAGACGGCAGCCTGAAGGGTGATCGTGAGATCGTTCTTGCTGCAGTTCAACAAAATGGGCGCTCACTCGAGTACGCAGACGGCAGCCTGAAGGGTGATCGTGAGATCGTTCTTGCTGCAGTTCAACAAAATGGGCGCTCACTCGAGTACGCAGACGGCAGCCTGAAGGGTGATCGTGAGATCGTTCTTGCTGCAGTTCAACAAAATGGGGACGCATTCCGTTACGCACACGACAGCCTGAAGGAAGACCGCGAGATACTTGCTGCTGCAAGTCATCACATGTAATGGTGTGCCCGCTCATCGTGTTGCGTTGCCCTCTGCCGCTGAGAGCTGCCCGGTTGCACGATTCTGCAGTGCTGTTGGTTGGGCAACAGGAGTCAACACTCTGTGCCTCTTCTTCTTCTTCTCTCCAGTACTACCCCTTCTCAGTTGCTTCTCTGAGCCACCATGTGTGGCTCAGCAGGAGGCGTCTCAGCATGCCTCACCCTCATGAGGCCTTTCCCTTTTGTGTTCAGGAGGCAGCGATTCAACGGAAAAGAGATGCTGCCAAACGCTCATTTCCGGAGTCGCATGCAAAGGATTTTTCAAAGTCGGAGAGAGGTTCCCCCACAACAGCTGTACGGCCTCAACTCACCGCACTCAACTGACGCAACGTGGGAAGACTGTGGAAGTAGCCGCCGTGGGCTCTAGGCTCTCTGGCCCTGCAACACATACGCATTTGATAGGCCCCACTCCGATCCGCACGGAGCTCAAAAATCAATTGTCTGCGGTTCTGGGAGGCAATACAGACGTATTTACTCTGAATGTTATTTGTTAACAAACCGCCATTTTGGAAAAACAATTTAAAAGTGAATTAATAAAATGTTATTCGTAACATATGTTACTGGGTACTCCCATGGAGTCAACCGCCGCTCGGGCGAGAAGTGTGTTAAGCATACACAACACCAACCTTCGTCAGGTTTGTGAGTGTATAAGCAACACCGCAAGAAGGAACAGAAACCATGAATCTGCCCCGTTAACGGGTAACCGGTATTACCGGGTATTACCGGAAACCCGGTAATCGGCCCCCATTACCGGGTATTACCGGGTCAAAAACGGGTATTACCGGGTAAAATCGGGGGTATTACCGGGTCCGGTAATACCCGTTTTCGTATTACCGGGGATTTTCAGTGGGGATTTCCTTGGGGTAGGGCTGCTTCACGGGGACGTCACAGAGAACCAATACACCCTGTTGACTGATTTTTTGGCAGCGCTCATGCTGGTGTGTCTGACGGCCCCAGAGAAAGGTGTGCCTTCCCCCCAAAACACCCCCCCTCCCCCACTCCCCAGGCCAACCACAGGAGCACGTCGCATGCTTTCGGATGAACACCCCCCCCCCCTACCCCACCAGTACCTGTTTGTTCTTGATGTCACTTCCCCAAGCGCTTTGTCATATTTGACCCCCCCACCACCACCAGTACCTTCGCTTTCGACAAGAATGCCCCCCCCCCCCTCTGCGCACACACACACACACGTTCATTTTTTTGTTTAGTGGAGGTCGCACCGAGCGAACTCTGATGCCTGCCTTCTCTGTCACGCACAAAGTGGGTTTGCTGACATTTTATGACCCCCCTCCAAGCTGCCACTCGAGGAAATATTTGGAGCAATATTTTAGCGTGGGGGCGAAACCAGACTTGACTGGTAGTGAGTGAAGACCCACCCACGCTCGGGGCCATAAACAAAAAGGAAAAAAGATATCACACCCCCACCCACTCCCATTCTACCCCGTGATTAAACCAGATCGAGATCAATCACATCCGTCATCAGGTTTTCGCCAGAGGAAGCAAGGTTGCCCTCATCTCTGTCGTCGTCGTCGCTGCCTTCGTCATCGTCGTCGTCGTCCCCACATCCAGTGTGGGTTGGCAGAACGCCTTCCAGTGCGAGGCGAGCCCGCTGAAGACGCAGTGCTTCCTTCCGCTCCTGGTCCGCAAAGCGCCCTTCAATGTCACCGTTGGCACGGGTGAACAGGCGCTTGCAGAAAGTTTTCGGGGCAGTGCCCGCAGCAGTCAGCATACTCGACGCCACCGAGTAAATGCTGTCGACACCAGTCACTGAGGCAGGCATGGTTAGCAGGCAGGTGACAACCTGGGCGAGGTCTCCCAACTTGCACCCCCTGTAAACAGCACCCATTTTCCCTTCGGCTGATACCCTGTTTCGAGATGTGTAAGAGGTCGCCGGGAGCTGAGTGCCGTAGTCCACCGTGTCAATGACAACGGCGAGGAAGCCAGCCCCTCCCAGCCCAGATGGAACAAATAGTTTCAATTTTAACAAAAATAATAAAAACATTTTCAAAAAATGTTACTGAGGAGGATTCTTCATATTCCTGGATTTCCCGAATTTCCTGGATTTCCCCCGGCCCCTTAGGCGATTTCAGGGCGGACAGGGCGGACATATCCGGACCGGAAATCCGGGTGTCCGGATGTCCGGGTCCAATTTTGACCCCCCCCCCCCCCCCCCCCCCCCCGGACATTTCCCGAATTTCCCGCCCGGACATGTCCGGGCGGACATCCGGACATCCAGAAATGTCCGCCCCGGACAGGGCGGACATGTCCGGGCGGACATTTTCTGGTGTCCGGATGTCCGGGCGGACATGTCCGGACCCGGAAATTCGGGAAATCCAATTTTGACCCCCCCCCCCCCCCCCCCCCGGACATGTCCGGCCAGGACCTCAATAGTTCCCCTCTCCCCTCCAGTGTTGAGCGCCCGCCCAGGGTACGTGACGTGTGAAGTACCGACGCCCCGGCTTGCCGGGGCCTGGGCATTTGTTGATTCTCCCCGACCTCAGGGCCCTGTGAATGCTAGATCTCCCCGGTCCGGCCCTGTTTTTGTCCCGCCAGCACTGAGTCACCTGCAGCTCAACCCCGGCCAGTGCGCGGTGTGTTTGTCCTAGAGAGCAGCAGAGAGCAATAGTTTGATTTTTGGTCCAGAAAATAGTTTGAAAATTTTTGAAATCTGGGTGCCCAAAAAAATTCCTAAGACCGGCGATTTGTAGGGGGACCCTTTCGAATTTTTTTTGGGGAAGGGTAAATTGAACGTTTTTGGCCAAATGAAGCCACTGCGACCATTCCCGGGCCTCGGAAATCAGATTTTGGCCCCTCAAATGCGGTACCGGTCCGGACAAAAAACCGAAAAAATCGTGAAAAATGGCCCATTTTCCCCAGCCAAAAATGGGCCAAAAATGCCCCCCGGACACCCCCAGAGACATGTCCTAATCCGGGGTGCCAGTAGGGGGGACCTTTCGAATTTTTTTTCGAGGAGAGGTCAATTGAACGTTTTTGGACATCTGAGGCCACTGCGACCATTCCCAGGCCTCGGAAATGAGATTTTTGGCCCTCAAATGGGGTACCGGTCCCCACGAAATTACGAAAAAATCATGAAAATCGAAAGGTCCCACGCACCAAATTCTGCCCAAAAATCGTCAAAAATGGACATGTCATACGCAGCAAGGGGGCAAACCACTCCCCAATGCTCAATGATTCCACGGCAAGCCAGATTTTCTGATCAATTGGTTTGTTTGAGCATGTTCCTGGCCCTTGTTTGGAAAGTAGATGACCCCTGGCTGGAGAGGACGGTTGTGCTCGACCGGACGGAGAGAGAACCTTCTCCATAACCACCTCCACTCCACAATGCCACAAGTGGCAGGAAGGCCGGGTGTTACAGGCCTCAACCAGGGTTCCAAGGCTCTCCACTTCCTGGCTGCGTCAGGGATCACCGGGTACAGCGAGCAGGATTCCCTGTCCTGACACCCCAGCATGTACCACCGGAAGAACCCGAAACAGCAGCCGCCCCTCATGGGGGTTGCAAGAGGCACGGAAATCGTTCAAATCGGACCAAGTCCGAAAATCCGGCACTTTCTTGGGTACAAATTGCGGTCCGAAATTTTCCGATTTTTTGAAAAAAGGCTAATTCTGTAAGGGGGACCTTTTCGAATTTTTTTTTTCGGGCACTTTTTCCACAAGGAAATGTCCGCCCTGTCCGCTACTGTCCGCTACTGTCCACTACCGATTTCAAGGATCCTCCTGAGGAATAATTTAAAAAATGTTATTCCCGGGCTCTCCGGGGACCCGGGAATAATTAATTTATTTAGCGGATAACATTGTGAATAAATACGTCTGTAATGTCTCGACACCTGGGCTCTGGGGAGGTGGGCGTCGAGATTGCGGCAGCCATCAACCTCGACGGCGGTGGGAGGGTGAGTGTGACAGTGGAGATCACATCAAGAGCAAGTGCTCGGTGTGTGTCTACACTAATTTGTAAAGATCCACGTGGTGTGTTTACCTCTATCCCGACGCCCCCTGTGACTACGACCCCGTCCTCCCCAGAGGCGACCGCGCCTGCCTCTGCAGCCCTGTGGAAGCCATCCCCTGCACCCCACCGCCGCATGTGACGCATGTGGAGGCTCTCCCCTCCGCCCCGCCACCCCATGTGCCTGTGCCTCAGCCCTCCCCTGAGGCAACCCCGTGTACCGCTGTCCCCGAGCCCGCCACCCCTCCAGCTGTGCTGAAGGGGCTGGCCTACACCGTGTGCTCCCCGGGCTCACCCCACCGCCACCTGATGCAGCCTCGTGGGAGGTCTCACCCGACAGCACCCGGCCGTCCATCCCCGCCGTGGTTCAGCTGAAGCGCGCCGCCTTCGAGGCGCATACCAGTTCTACCCCGGTACTGCCTGCCCAGAGGCCGAGGGTCGATTCCGTGATCCCCATCGCTGACGCTGACCTGGGCGCCGCTGACCCGGCCGCACCCTCTGCTACTACCTCTCCTCCCAACGGCGTGTCCGTTGACGCAGTCTACCCCCCAAGGCCCTGTTCAGGCGCCTCTTCCTCTGCCCGTGCATGGTGCCCTCAGGCTTGCGGGCCTCCCTCAACCCCTCCTCCTGTGGCACCCCACCAGAGCAGCTCCTCTCTCAAACAAGGGGAGCGTACCGGGCCACGTCCCCGCGTAGTTATGTAGACGACCCCCTTGGGGTGCGGGTGTCTTCGATACGGGGAGAGCCTGGTATTGCGATTATTCTCCCGGGGGGGTCTTCGCTGGTCGTTATCCTTCGTCAGTCTCCGTCAGTTTTCAGCCAATTCAACAGGAAATGCACCAAAGTGCACTGACGATCACCCCGTCGCGAAGACCCCCCCCCCCCCCGGAGAAACGTTGAAAGAATTGGAGGCGGGTGGTGGGGGGATGGATTGAACAATCAGATACACCGCACGGTTGCTGCGTTTTTTTTGATACCATCCAAAACACAGCGCAGCTGTGTATTGGAGGAAATACGATACGAGAAGGACTGGCGTCATTACCTCTGTCATGGTTTCCATTTCTTCGTGCTCCACCACACCTTCTGTACTTCAGACAACACAAACACACAACACACGGTCGTGAGATTTGTGCAGAGGAGTGGTGGAAGCGGTCAACAAAACATTCCTTTTTCGTTCCCCTATTTTGTTTGTCCAGATCATCAAACATTCACAGACACAAGGACGTCGAGTACGCGTATTTCCGTCCGATGTTTCGCCCAACAAGCTTGCTTGTGCACTGTGAAGAATTTGGGTGGGAGCGCTTGAGGGTCGGGTGTTGTGTGTTTGTGTGTGGTGACCACGTTTTGTGTGGGGAGATCCTGCGCGGATCACAGCCCACCCTGTGTGTGTGTGTTTCAGACCAGTTTTTCGAGGTAACTGGGAGACATGAATCAGGGCTCCACTTTCAAGGATTAGCGACAATCTACGCCCCCTGGAGGGGGATCCGTTGCGTTCCGACCTGAGCTGTCACTCAAGAGCCAACTGTCGGCAAACCAGTGCAGCCTGCGGTGGGGGGAACAAGGTGTCTCCAGGTTGGTGCTTCCTTTATCATCATGGGGTCATCATTACCACGAAGCACGCGGAGCCCGCGAGGGACGTGTGACTCCACGACGCGCTCCTGCTTTCGGGAGGCGTCGTCACTCGCCTGCACCTTCATCGTGCGTGGGTTTACACTCAGGTGTGCTGCCCTAGCACGGTGCGCCCACCGGAGTGGATCTTACCATGTGACACCGCTCTTGCTGGCAAAAGGGGGGTGGCGCCACTCACCCGGGTCCGTCATCATGCTTTCGCACTCGGGAGTCTGCTGCCCAAGTCTTGCCCCCTTGCTGCGACAGTGACATTATATAGTACCGGCATGTCGAAAAATGTCGTCATTTTGACGTTTTTTGGTACCTTAAGACGGCCCCCCCTGCCCTATCTCCTTTGTATCCTCTGACCGAGCAAGACTCCCCCCCACACGACACACGACACCACACCGCACCCCCCCCCCCTTTGCAGGGAGACATCACACCAACCCCCTCCCACCCGACCCAGCCCAACCCCTCCCCCATTAGCCCTTGGGCAGGCAGGGGACCCCTGCGGGGCGCGGGGCGGGGGGCGGGGGTGGGGGGCGGGGTACCTGCGTGCGGCGCGAGGACACTCCCACCCCACCCCAAATGGCACCCACCCGCTGGTTGGGAGCGCCCAACTCGTGTGAGCCTGCGGCTGACATGCCTCGCCTGCAGCACACCACCGCCGCTGCCCCTTTGGGGCACCCATTCTGGATTACCTTGTGTGTGCTGTGCTTCTGCGCTTCGACATGCTTTGGTGAGGAGGGGGGCAGCCGGGATGGCATGGGGTCAGCCCCAACGCGGGCACCGCCGCGCTGTGTGCAGCTGGGCACGGGCAGCGGTGGATCCCTGCAGGGGGAGGGCGACGCGTTTCTCTGCAGGGTTGACGGCGACGCGTCGTCCATCGCTGAGGTCGTGCCGGCAATCCGGGTGTGGGCGGCCACCTCTGCGCGGTGCAATGCATCTCGCATTGTGAAGCTCCGCGATGGCGGCAGCGGTGACCCCGACATCGTCACCTCGGGCAACCCACTGCCGCATGCCCCGCCGCAGCGGAAGCGCAACGACTACCACCTGGTGTGCCGCGAGGGGAGGAACGTCACCATCACAGTCGCTTCAGCCGCGTCGCAGCCCAATGCGGCACCGGGGGTGGCAGAGGAGGCGGACGGGCAGCAGAAGGCAGCAGCACCCCGCCCCTCCGCTGCGTCTGGGGCGGTGGCGGCGATGGAGGGAAGGGAGGCGGGGGAGGGCGGGCGTGCTGCTGTGCGCCCCGCAGGCGGCAATGCCACGGCGGCGGATTCTGCTTCTGCTGCGGCGGCGCGGGATCCCGCGGGGGCTGGGGGTGGGAACAGCAGCAGCAGCAGCAGTGCCGGCGGCGGGGGGTTGCCCGAGGGGAAGGCGGCGGCGGGAGGGGCCCCCTCGGATCCCCCGCCCCCGCGCACTGTATCCGAGGGGCACAGCGGCAGCGGCGGTGGCACCGCCGAGAGCAGCAGCAGCAGCAGCAGCAGCAGCAGCACCCGGCGCGCTGTGGCGAAGCCCTCCGGCGAGTCCACTGCCGACGGGTCGGCGGGCCGCGAAACCCGCGATGGAGGCAGCCGCCGCCCCGTCGCCATGAGGCCTGCTGACGGCAGCGGCAGCGCCGCCGGGTCTGACGAGCTGCCTGCGCGCAGCGCTGCTGGTGGTGTGCCTCCTCCTTCTTCTTCTTCTTCTTCTTCTTCTTCTTCTTCTTCCTCGAAGCACCGTGCTGCCGCAGAGGGGTCTGCTGACGGGTCAGCCGATGGGGCAGCAGCAGATGCAGCGAAGGATCGCGGGGTGAAGGCGGCGAAGAAGAAGCAGCGGCAGCAGGTGGAGGAGGAGGAGGGCAGCAGGGCCGCTGAGGGCAGCGGCGCTGCTGCCGCCCACCCGGCGGGGGGCAGCAAGGCGGGGCGGGGGAAGAAGCAGCCCCCCTCTGCCGGTGCCCCCTCAGCCCCGTCACCAGGGGCGGAGGCGGGGTCGGGCAGCGGCGGGGACCGCCCCCACCCCCACGCCGCAGGGTCCGACAGGCCCTCCGCGACTGCGACACCTGCTGCACCTGCTGTCTCTTCGGCCCCCCCCTCCGCCGGGTCTGACGACACGTCGCACGCCACATCGCACGCCTCTGGGAAGCCGAAGGCCACCTCATCCACGGAGAACATGGGGGGTGTTGCCGACACCACCGGGTCTGACGAGCACACCGCAGCACGCCCTGCCACCGCCTCTGGGAAGCCGACAGCAGCCACAGCGCGTGCCACCTCCACTGAGCATGTGGAGCAGCAGATGATGATGGGCGGTGGGGTGGACCCCACCGGATCTGACGAGCGGGGTGCGGCGGGCGGCAAGGCGAAGCCCACCTCAGGCGAGGCTACGGCGCCACAGCATGACGGAGCCACACGCCCCGCCAGCGGGGGTGCTGCTGAGGGTGCCGCCACCGCCACCACCACCACCACCACCACGGCAGTGAAGGACGGGGCGCGAAGCACCGCACCCAAGCCCCACGAGGCAGCAGGGTCTGATGCAGATGTCGCACCGCAGCGCAGCAAGGAGAGCAGGCCGAAGGACAGACACTACGACCTGGATAGCGAGGGCAGCTCTGGCAGCAGCAGCAGCAGGAAGGGGAAGAGGGGACCAGCCGCCGGCAGCAGCGCGGGGTCCGACACAGCCCCCACAGCAGCGAAGAGGGGCGGGGGGGGTGGCGGCAGCGATGCGGGCCGCGAAACCGACACCTCCGACACCTCACCCTCCTCGAAGGTGTCACGGAAGGCAGAGAAGCCCACCGAAGCCGGGGCGGATCACCGCAGCGCCGGAGGGAGCGGCAGCAAGCCTGATGAAACGGACGACACCCCGCATCCGAAGAAGAAGAAGCAGACAGACCCCCCCTCCGAGGAGGCGAAGCCCACACCCACACCCACCCCCCGCCCCGCCCCGCTGGGCGATTCGGGGGGCGGCGCTGCGGAAGAGGAGGAGGAGGCCGCTGCCACGGGATCTTCCAAGAGGCGCGGGAGCAGGCAGCGCAGGGGGGGCCGGGGGAAGCGGAGGCGCGGCGACGGTGAGGAGGAGGGCGGTGGGGGCTCCGCTTCTGGCAGCGGGGCTGGCGGGGAGGAGGAGCAGCAGCAGCGCCGCCGCCGCCGGGATGCCTCCGACCAGCCTGCACCACCCCCATCCCGCACCACGCGCCGCCGGGCTGAGAAGGAGGAGGTCGCGGAGGTGGAGGCGGAGAAGGAGAAGGATGGTGCTGCGGTGGTGTCGGCAAAACATCGGCATGCCTCTGGCTCCGACTCTTCCGCCTCTCAGGAGGGTGCAGGGGAGGCGGTGCGGCGTAAGGAGGACGTCCCGCCGGCGCGGCGGCGCAGCCGCCGCAAGGCGGTGGACAGGCTTTCTCTCGCGGGCAGTGGGAGCGGCGAGGAGGGCAGCGGCAGTGAGAGCATCCCGGTTCCGACCAGGCGGAGGGTGGTGAGGAGGCGGAGCGAGAGGGAGAGAGGTGGTTCCGACAGCAGCGAAGAGGCGGGAAGTGGGGACGCGGAGGGGTTGCGGGTGCGGCGGGGTTTGCCCCGTGCCAAGCGTGCTCCGGAGGGCAGTGGGAGCGGCGAGGAGGGCAGCGCGAGTGAGAGCATCCCGGTTCCCACCAGGCGGAGGGCGGTGAGGAGGCGGAGCGAGAGGGGTGGTTCTGATAGCAGCGAAGAGGCGAGTGGGGAGGGCGGCGTCGCGCCCGCCCCGCGCCCCGCGGGGGCGAAGCGCCGTGGAGGCGCTGCTGCGCCGGCCGCCGTGCCGCAGGGTGCTGAGGGGAGCGGCAGCGGCGAAGCCGCTGCCGCCGAAGGCGGCAGCGGGAAGGCCACCATCGCCCGAAAGACGAAGGCGAAGAAGTCGAAGTCGAAGAGCAAGAAGAGGGTGCTGAAGAAGCTGGTGGGCCAGTGGAAGGGCCCCCTGCTCCCGCCTGCGGCGGAGGAGGGGGAGGGGGCGGCGGGCCGTGCTGCCGCATCCTCCTCCGGCTCCTCCGGCGGCAGCGGGGAGGGGCGGATATCGCCGCCGCCACTGCCTGTGTCGTCTCCGTCGAAGAAGCCGAGGGTGAAGGTGACGGCGGAGCCGCTGGTAGAGCGGATGCGTGAGGATGACGACGACAAGCAGGGGTCTGGCTCTGCCTCCGGCGGGGCGGCGGAGGCGGGGGCTGGGGGTGCGGCGCACCGCCGCGTCGCGCCTGCCAGCCGCAGCGAGAAGCCTGAAGAGGGAAGCCACGACAGCCACGATGGGCACAGCAGCCACGACATGCACGGCGGGTCAGGCGGTGGCCACGCCGGGGAGGACGAGGGTGCGCACCACGGCCTGCGTGGGGTCGACAGCCTCGGTGCAGGGGAGGGCCTGCTGCCGTCTGCTGAGGGGGCCAACAAGCGGCAGGGCGGCGGCGGCATGGCAGCGGCGCCCCGCAGCAGCAGCAGCAGCGCTTCCTGGCGGGAGATCGGCAGGGTCGCGGGGGCCGACAGCGACAGCGACAGCGGCGAGGGCGGGCAGCGCCATGTGGGGGCGGGGGAGGAGGAGGAAGTGCCGAAGACGCTGCCCACGGCAGCCACCCGGGGTACCGAGAAGCCGCGAGGGGGCGGCGGCGAGGTGGTGAAGTCGGAGACGGAGCGCCTGAAGGAGCGCTTCGGGGTGAAGAAGGGCAAGGCCGCCCCGCCCCCTGTGAAGCCGTCGTTCCGGTCGGAGTGGGGGTCGACTGGGCGCCGCGCGGCGGTTCTGGATGCCGCTGTGTCCGCATCGCCGAAGCCCAGGGTGCGTCTGGTGAAGTCTTCTGCGGACATCGATGACCCGAGCCAGCGGGGGGCGGACATCCTCATCACGGCGGTGGGCATCTGCTTCGGTATCTACGGGGTCGGCTTCCTCCTGCAGAAGCTGGAGGTGAAGTTTGCCGCCGTCGCGACGTGCAACCTGCCTCAGCCCCTGCCGCCCCACGTCAAGGCGTGGTACGTCGTCTGCTATGTGTGCTGGGGTCTGTTCTGCGCCTCCGAAGCCATCCTCGGCGTCATGTTTATGTGCTGCAGCGCCTGCAGCGCTGCTGTGGCCCTCGCTCGCCAGGGAGGCTTCGACGGCAAGAACCAGGACAAGTCGCCGTACGGCAGCCCCTCGCTGAGCGCCTCCAGCCCCAATGACAGCCCGGGGGACTATCCGCGAGGAGGTGCCACGTCTGCCATGCGGTCCTCCTCTTCCCGTAGGAAGGTGGGGATGTCGCTGTCGCGGCCCACAGCAGGTATGTGTGCAGGGTGTGTGTTTTTGGTGCGGTCTGCACCGGGTGCAAAAGGAACCCTTTTGCGTCTGTGTGTGTGTGCAAGGGTGGGTGTGGAAGTGGGCTCTGCGCTAAATATTCAACTCAGTGTGTGCGCCGCACAGTGATCTTTTTCACGGATTCAACACAACAACACCCCACCGGCACAGGTGTGAAGAAGGGGTTGAAGGGTATCAAGACCGGTTCGGCACTGCGCAGTGTAAGCGGGAGCCAGCACAGGCCGCTGCAGCCTGCGCCTGTCGTGCACCATGCGCCGCAGGTGGCTGCGCCAGCAGCGGTGCAGTCCTCAGGGTGGGACGACGATATGGATGACGACGGCTGGGACAACGTATGCAGGGCCTGGTGGGCGAGCAGAGCACCTTCCCCTTTGACCTTGCTGCATCCACGCAACTTTCAGACCCCCAGAATGGCGCTTTTCATCTTTGTGCCCTCCCCCCCCGCGAATGCTCGTCCATTCCCGCCTGGGCAATGTCACACCATCATGGCACCTCCCATGAGGCTGTACCCAACAGGCATCTTTCGTACAAAGGAAACAGGAATCACGGCGCCAAAACCTCTTCTTTTGCCACACCCATCGCACCCACAGGACTCCATTTGATGGCCTGCTCGAAGCGGAGCCACGCTGCAGGCAGGGCTGGTGAGGATGCCGTCCTCTGTGCCTGTGGTGCGCACCTCGACATGTCAGTGAGAGAGGGTGTGTCGGGGTGGGGGGAGGGGGAAGGGTTCGGGGGGGGGGGTAGGGGGGGTCAAATGGGGGTGACAAACACGATTTTT